>QYTT01089748.1:7664-36209 GCA_006980735.1 Dasypogon diadema | reverse complement strand
GTTTGGTATACAGAAAATTTAAAGACGAAGTGTTGTTTTATGTTCCTAAACAGCTGGAACAACAGGTTATTTGCACCCATCATGAGAGCTTATGTCATCTTGGCGTTGAAAAGTGTTTTGAGTATTTGAAAAGAACTTATTGGTTCCCTGATATGAAAGCTAAAATTAGGGAATATATAAAAAACTGCTTGAAATGCATTCATTTTTCTGTACCATCTGGGAAATCTGAAGGCTTTCTTCATAGTATACCAAAAGGCGAAACTCCTTTTGAAGTTCTGCACATCGACCATTTGGGTCCTTTGCCTGGTACGCAGACGAAGAAAAAACATATATTCCTAGTCATTGATGGGTTTACCAAGTTTGTAAAACTTTATGCCGTCGCCAGTACGCAGTCCTCAGATGCAATTAAGTGCCTACAATCATATTTTGATACATACAGCAGACCTCTAAAAATAATTTCCGACAGGGGTTCGTGCTTTACATCCAAGGAATTTAGTGACTTTTTAAAAAATAGTAATGTCCAGCATATTAAAGTAGCAACAATGTCACCTCAATCCAATGGTCAGGTTGAGCGCGTTAACAGAGTTATAATTCCCATGATTTCAAAAGAATGCGAGGGTAGTACTTCTGGAAATTGGCATAAGTTTCTGGTTAAGGTGGAACATGCACTTAACAATACTATCAATAAGAGCACTGGTAGAGAACCAAGTGTTTTGTTATTTGGAGTAACGCAAAGGGGAGAGTTTTGCGACAAAATACTTGAAGTCTTGGGAGAAAATAATCGGCAAGATAGAAACCTGAATCAAATTAGACGAGACGCTTCCGACAGAATCAAGGAAAGTCAAGATTACAACAAGATGTATTATGACAAAAGGCATAAAAAACCGCATAAGTATTTAACGGGGGATTATGTTATGATTAAAAATGTTGTTAATGCTCCTGGGGTCAACAAAAAATTTTTGCCTAAATATCGCGGTCCCTATGAGGTCGTACAAGTACTGGATAACGATAGGTACCTTATTCAGGATATTGAAGGTATGCAAGTTAGTAGAGTGCCTTATAAGGGCGTGGCTTCTCCTGCAAATATGAAGCCCTATATGAATGTAATACAGGAAGATATCTAGCTAAATAGGTTTGAAAGTCATGGTAGGTTAATAATAATAAAGAGACAATTGTTTTGCATGCTATTATTTAAAATTTTATGAATTTTTCCTTGTCTGTGATAAAAGAAATTATAAATGGTATGACGCACACAACAACTTTTAATGTGTTAAATTAAACTATAGACATTAGTGTAAATTTTAAAGTGTATCATTCAAGAAATTATTACATAACATATAGCTACTTGTAAAAGAATGGTGACAATAATCGAGACGATTATATAGTCAGGATGACCGAATTGTAAGAGATTTTAATACTTCTCTGTTATTACTCTATTCTATTTAAAAATTTCAATATAAATTTGTGTTAGTGGCAATGCCAGTAGCCACCACTAGTTTTGTCAATAAATCTGTAACGGTCATCGATTTAGATTTTAGAGTTCAGCTAGGAAAAAAGTGTATCGATAGTCAGTCAATAAAGTCACCGCGTACAGTAAGCAAGTTGTTTTATTCGTCCCTCAAAGATTCTGTTTTTTTTCCTCACACTTTCCAATGCCCACTTCTGCTCTAACTGATTATATAACCCGGTGTTGAGAGCGTATTTGGTGGTTCTTTAAGAGATACCGCAAAAAGATTCTGGTCCAACGAGGGGCATTGATACACCTCTCCTGGCCAGCATATCTGCTTCTTCGTTACCCTCAAAGCCTGAATGCCCCGGTATCCATTGTACCGTAAAGTGGTTCCGTGCTCCAAGACTAGCCAGCATTTGGATACATTCCCACACTAGTTTCGACTTGATTTCAGGAGAGAATAAAGCTTTAAGTGCAGCCTAGCTATCTGAGTAGATATATAGACATCTCTAAACTGTGACAAATAATAACACGTCGTGAATTATATTATGCTCTGCTTGTGTCTTTTTCCGCAGTCTCTTGATCCCTTCAAATGGATTTGCCCGCTCTTCTGCAGATTCTCGCCGAAGGATGGTTTAACATATTCTATGTCTTCTGAGAAAAGTACAACAAATACGGAATCCTTACTATAATCTTCCAAAAATTTATGCGATCTTTCTGAAGCTATTGCCCAGGCTTTTACAAATGCTCCAATAAATCAGTTTCATTCCCCAAAATCCCAAAAAAATATTCCATAAATTCAACTGAAAATAACTTACACCCCCCGATTTCCTGGACAAACATATGTTGAACTCTATGGGGAGGAGGCAACAACTTCAATAACCCAAGAACTAGTGAACAGAATCCCATTTTATTCCCGAGAAGATTGCGCAACGTAGCCAAAGTACTTCTCTTTCGAAACCAGAAGATATTACCATTGAATTTTAAATGGAGCAACCTTAAAGTTCCAAACGGAGCAGGGAATCGATAAAAATCCCTCAAAAGCTGTTTACAGTGCACTTCTAGGCACCAATTTTCGTTATTAACGCCTTGAAAAGGACGAATCCTCAAGTTGAGTGTGGGCTGATCACCATCCCCTTTCTCCCCCTATCTCTCTGTTGAGGGTGAAATTTATGCAAATTCTCGTCTTAAGCTTTAAATTTTGCACCACCCAAAGTGCCTTGCCTCAAAGAACCAGGCGGACCTGAAGAACCGAGGATGGGCTACATTTGCCTGAAAAATGTCTTCCCGGCATGACAAATCAGACATATTCGTTCGCTTTACCTAAAAACGAAGAGACCCGAGGGTTTGTTATTTTTGGGGTAGAAAAATTGTGGACTTTTTCAAGATGATTTCCCAGGAAGAGGCCAAATAAAACTCTGATATTCAGGACAACAATAAAAAAAAAAAAATCGAGCAAAAACAACAAATAGAACTGTGACAGCTGGCAGCACTTGGAAAAACTACACCCACCCCACCCAATGCCTGTGCCCTGTGTCAAAACAACCCCCAGAAGATAGAACACGAAAAACACAACAAAGAGACTGAGAAAAAGGGAAAACAGGACTAGGAACAACCGAAAATTTCACCGACAAGGAGAAAGCAAACGAAGGTAAGTTGCTCCTGTGAACGCTAAGGAAACATGGGGAGTACACAAAGAGTGGGTGGGAGTGGGCGGGGGAGGGTGACAAGTGAGGTGGAATGTTGCGAATGGTGGTGATGTCGACATGGGACACGCGTGCAACAACAAACACTCATCAGAAGGGAAAATGCGAAAAAGGACATTTTCGTTATCGATTAAATCAGATGTGCCACTTCTGGAGCCCGCCGAGGTGTGGTGCGACCGGAGAGGAGCTGCCAAAATAGCGGTTTGGGATTGGGACTGGTCAATATTGTGCAGTCAGATATTCACCCCTCCCCCCACCAACCCCCGGTTTGTTTGCATTGAATTGAATTAGAGGGGATAAAAAAGACACATATACAAACCTTACACCCGCCGTTTTAATCCAAATAAATGAGTTATCCGGTCCTTTTTGTAACTTTTAATCCGAAGAACACATGTGACACTTGCACTTGTCCGGGAAACCGTTAACTGCCGTAAATTCCTGGCAATTCGAAAATTCCGCAAGGAAAATCACACGCACAAGAGATCGCACCCTATCGCACGCAATTCCTTCTAAACTTCTTGAGCAAAAGTTGAAAAATCTCATAAAAACGCAAAAAGCTCCAAAAAGGAAAATCCGCCCGAACCGGCTCGCACAAAAAATGAACAAAAATCGCAAAATTCACTGCTGGTCAATGTGCACTGTCGCTTGGGTTGCGAACTTTTCGTGATTTTTTTTTTGTTGTTGCAATTTCCTTCTTTGACTTCTTTAAGTGCCCAGCGAAGTGTAGGTCCACAGCATCCCGAGATTGCGAGCAGCACAGGCACAACATCAGACACTTGGCGACTTCACCGCGAAATCCAAACGCCAAACGTAGGGAAGAACGCAAGGCGGCACACGGGAGCAAGAGGAAACCGGTTTTATTTCGCCTTCAAATCTCGGTTACAGCGCGGTATGCAGCGCGAAATTTTTATTTATTTCGATTCCAATCGATTTTTCAATTAAACTGTGGCACTTTTCCTCACTTAACCACTCGGCCAGAGCCGCAGAAACCTAGCAAAACTCCTTCACCACTGCGACAGGAGTTGAACGCCCTTCCTGCAAGGATCTCCCATTGTTGCAGAAGAGAACTGAGATAAAAACCGTTTCACCGTACCGACGTACCGACTGTAACTGGTCTGTTTCTCTGTTTCGCACCGCGGACAAGACGAAACTACCGTCTAAACCTGTCATTTACAATGCCTCCTATTTTAACCTTACAATTTCAAAATATCTCAAGCAACTACACCTAAACCTTACAGTCCACAAACCTTACAATTCGTCTAAACCTGTCATTACAATGCAAGTCAGATGGCATTGCCAGGTTTTCTGTTGTGGGAAATTTATGATTTTGTCATCTGCTGGAATTTCTAGTTTAAATTTTTTCAGTTTTGTGCAGTGAAATAAGTGAGAATGGAGGATTGCTGAAAAGTAAGACTGTAACTTTTGTCTATTCGTCAAATCAGACTAATTGTGAGTTCGTTAAGTAAATATTACTCGCTAGCCAAATGTAGGGAAATAAATGAAGTGGAAAGTCAATTTCCAGACTACAAGTGGAAGATAAAAGATAAGCAAACCAAATTCAAGGCAAAGTGGACAATCGGAAAACTCAGCACTAGTGTAAGTAAAAATTCACATGGTTAATGCATTTAAAAATATTTCTACAATGCAATCCGCGCAGAACTGCATGTCAAGAGCAAGCAAATCACATGCCTCAATTGTTGCCAGGAATTTGCGTTGATTTCTAACCTAGCAAAAGAGAAAAATGCCTTTTAATGTAGCAGTTCAGGAGTTCAGGAGTTCTCAAAAGTCACTGAAAAAAGTGCTGCAGAAGAAGCAACTACGCCAATCTGTAGGTAAACACTCTTCCCGAAATTGCACTGTGCCAAAAAACGGCTCCGTCCTAAATGCTGAATAAATTGGGGTTAATTGAACATCAAGTAAAATTCCCAAAACTCACCGCAGTAAATTCTCATTATTCAATTTTCACCGAAAAGTTTCCCTAACCGGGAGATGTTTATCCGACGAATTTTTGGAATTTGTAAAAATCGCCTTAATAGCATTAGCGCAAAAATTCGTGCAAATTCCAACCTCCTACAAGGGCTCTTGTTGAGTCAAAAATTACCTCCTTTTTCCACTCACCTCACCATAGAAAATTTTCCGCAATTGCATTGCAGTACACTTTTCACGCACCTTTGGGGAAACTTTACAATGCTGGATGGGAATGAGTTTTTGCTAGGACTGCTGCAGTTTGGTTGCGGTTGAATTCATTTCCGTCATAGACATTGCTCCCGCGTCCCGGTACCAGATCACCTTTAGTTAGTTTTTCTAACTCACCTGAAGCTAATGGTCTTTCTTGGTTGTTATCTGTTTGCATATTGCACTTGGGATCTGAAATTCATCCATATTCACAAATTTATGGACACCAAACGAGGAGCATGACAGCATCGAAATTACGAGGAGCCGCCTAGACAGAAACAAATCAGACAAGCAAGAGTGAAAGTTTTGCCAATTGCCTGCGACTATTGTGTGGAAAAGTGAGGAAATTTGATCGCAGTGGACCGATTAATACATACCTTGGCAGGTAAGGTGTGTGCATTATGAAATTCAAGTACTGCGGTGATAAATCTTAAGTGATTAATTATCACCCTGTCTGGCTTGCGATAGACAGACGGGAATTTGGACGGTGTACTTGCGTTTCATATGCGAGAATTATTTTGCTCCAATTCTCACGCACTGATTTCAGAAAATTTTTGAAATTGCCAAAACAAATTTGTCCTTGATTGTCAAGCGTTGGAATTCCGAAACTGGTTTACATGGACAAGTTAGGGTGTTTTCTTTACCAATTTTATGAGGCTAGAAAGTTACTTACATTTGCCCTTGTGCTCACTATAAACCTACTCCTAGCGATCTTCAATTACGCACTTATAACCTTGAGGGTTGCTTGAATCTTGGCAATTGCGAATTCAATTCCGTAAAAAATGGCATGGAAAAAAGGTTATAAAAGTCAGTAACAGTTGCATATTTCCAAGGATTATCCTCATCATTGGTTGTCCAGAGTTCTTATCTATGAATGGTTGAGGCTTGTCTCAACGTATCAGTAGCAGCCATTGGGTTTTACAACAATTATGTGGTTTGAAATCCACAATGTAATCACTAGGTCCAACTGCAACATGTACTAAAAAACAGATGTGCCTCCTTACCTGTGGCTGTGGCTATCGGCGACTAAGCTAATAGTTACCATTAATTGTTCGGCATAAAACTGGGAGGTATTTAAGTTTAAATCAGTCACTCTAGCGACTTGTAGTAAAATTTAATGCCGCTATATAAAATGAATTAGTAATGTTGCATGGCATTACTCCAAGCAGTCATGTTGTCTTCTTGTTGGTGCTGTTTACCGATTTCTTTTGGCTTATTTATTGACAAGTTCGTAAGTTATGAGATGTAATATTTCAGAGTTGTATGTTTTCAATTACAATTACAAGTACAAAACCAATTCCATGGAATTATAATTGAAAGAACTTACTTATGAAAGAGGCAATGCTCTGATATGGTAGCTGTCATGTTATGTACGTCTATGTGCTTCCTTCTGAGCAGAGAATGGGGCAAATTTTTTGCCACAACTGTATTAAGATTTCACAAATAGTTAGCCTCAGCCATCTATCGTTAGCTACAATAATAACCTTTCGATTCGAGCTCTGTCTTTGCCGATTCTAGACGTCTGGCCAACAAAGGGCAAAATCTGCACCTCAACCCGCTCGGAATAATTCAAGGCTATGGGTTTTAAGTCCTTTGGGGTTACGTGACTGCATTTGCTTATCCCATACGGACGGGACATGGAAAAAATGCAGACAAAGAGAAAGTGCTAGTAAACTCAATGCTCGACATTCGATCGATAATTCGAAAGTGCTCGAGGGTTGTTCAAGATTTATTTATTTGAGAATTGTTGAAAAGTTGCTAAAAACATGTTAAAAAGATGTTCATAGCCAGACGAGCGAAGTTCGAGAGTTGTTCTACAATTGTTCGAAGCTGTTTCAAAGCTATTCGAAGCTTTTTATAGTTGTTAAAGTGTGTTCGCCGGCTATTTGAAGCTGTTGATGAACTGTTGATGAGGTCTCGAACAGTTTTGAAACAACTGTATTGACAATTTCAACAGTTGGCTTTGAAATATATTTGGGGTTGTTTGATAGTTGTTATAAAAGTGTTTTAAGAACCGTTTTAGAATTGCTGGGAGCTTTCTGAATAGAAATGGTATCGGCGAACATCTTCTTTAATTTTTCTGGAAGCCTTTAAACAATCTACAGAGAGATCCTTTTATGGATCTTATTTAATTCTGTATTTTTGCTTTTATCAAAGACGACGAGGATTTTGTTCAAACTGGATAAAAATTTGTCACAAGCGAATCTGTTTCAGATGCGGGGGTTCAAAGCGCCTAAACCTAAGTAAGACTAAAGGTAACGAGTACTGCACACATTACAGCAGAGATTATAGAATTTATAGACAGAGAGGAGCTATGCTACAAAAGTTTACGCCATAAAATTAAGATAAAATTTCTCTTCTATTGGAGCTTCGGACCAATCGACCCGATATGTCAGACGTTTACGTAAATAGTACACTTACACTTTTACCCACACAAAACAGATCCGTCCAGAAACTTCTAAAATCCTATGTCAATCACTTCTTTTTATAGCGTATAAAAAGGACACAAAGATTAGAAACTAAATCCTCCATTAATGTTATCCCCTTTTTGAAGCTGCTCATCCCCTTTACAAGGGAAACACTTTGACACCTGTCCAAATCTTAATTACTTCCCTACACTGTGTGCCTAAAAATATCACTTCCAACATGTTGAAATCTCCATGTGGCTATAAAAAGCCAATACCTCCAGTCAGCTCAAAGGTTTCCTAAATTCGCTTACGCCACAGTGCAAAATTTTAAAGTCATTTAGTAGACATCAACATCGAACCCAAGTCCTTAGCACTATCGTTCGAAAATTTCCATTTGACGTCAAATGTCACGGTGTCAACCATCAGGATTCCATCCCATTTTGGTGCACAAAAATAGCTTCACATCCCCTGCTGATGGGGTTAGCTGATGGGGGGCATAGTCATCGATCTCCTTTTTGTCTTAAGCCTGAGTGATGGCGCTGATAATTTTGGAACGACCAGAGATACCTTCCATTTCCACTTTGTAGTGATGCGAGTTGGCGTTTTTTGCCCAGGATTAGCAACAGTAAGACTACTTCGTGGCTTGGCGATTCTGGGGCGCAATAATTGTTTATTGATGTGAGCCAGAACCATTGTCTGCAGCGGAATCCCTTAGAAGAGAACGAATGTTTGGGTTTCTCGGTTGATTTGCTCTTCCCAGTGGAATTTGCCATGCTGGCGTATTTTTGGGCTTGTAGGCTATTTTTAGGTGACTTTCGGCTATTTTCGATTGTTTCCCTGTCCGTGCCAAGAACAATTTGGGGCCAGAAATTTTGCAGAGTCGAGGACACTTTAATGTGCAAGAAATTAAATCTGGCAGAACTTTACAGGATGGAATTTTTGTGGCCGTGTTTTGATGACTTTGGAGCACAGACTAATTAGGTCAGTTGGCAAACTGAGCTGGGAACACAAAGGGTCAACCTTCGAAGCTTGTCATAGCCCTCCGGCGGTAGTGTGTTAAATTACTCTCTTTGAGAAAAGGAAAATAACAAAAAAAGCCTTTCTTGCTCCGAACCATTAATTTTATGGCAAGATGGCTTGGTTTGCTTGTCTGAATAGTTGTTTGGAGCAAAAACTTGGCAAACGAACCTGAATGGAATCTGAGAGTATTTCCTGTCGTCCTTTTGGGATGTTATTGCATCGGTTACGTAACTGTCTCTGTTGGCATACGGGAAGTAATTAAAGGCTAGTCGTTTACTTTATTTCCAGAGAGGGTAAAAAATTCTAAGTGAAAAGAAATTGGCCCTGAAGGACAGGTTTCTTGGACGGAGGAGTGACTGAACTTCACCAAAGTATCTTTGTCATTGTTCACAAACTCTCCAGACCCACAACTTTGCTACTATTCTGCAACATTTTCCACAAAGTTTCCCGATTTTGAGTGCACGTACAATTGTCCATCGAAGTAGATAAGAACGAGTGAAATCCCTGCCATTAGCACTATCAAGTTCGTGAGCTCTATAAATCCCGATCCTGCTGGGTGGTGGTGGCGGTACAAAGCTCAGACAGAAGTTTGAGATTAAGGGGTGTTTTGAGTTAAATCCTCTTCAGAGGCAGCGAAGCCACCCAATCCTCCACACTCTGCACTCATTGGTCCATTGTATTTTGGTGGGGCTGCAATAAACATTTCCAATTTATGGACTCACGAAAACTAATGTAAATCCAACATAAATTACCGGCATCCGTGTTTGTCTGGCCATCCGGCTGCCCAGTGGTCTGTTTCGTCTTTTTGCTTGCTGCTAAATTGCTAAAGTTGGAAACTGAGATGGGCTTGAGGTTACTGTAGCCTGTTTGTAGTTGCCGCTCGTATCAACTTTTGACTGCAACTGGAGTCCAGCCGGGACATGCAAAAAACACAATAGCAGAGTATAGCCGGACTGGTAGGGCTCAGCAGGACATAGTAATTCGTGTAAAGCAGTAGAGGACGTCAGGATTTTATTGTTGTTAACCGAAAAGTAAAAGTTTAATTTCTGCAGTGTTCTGGCAGAAAATCCAGTTAGAAAAATTGTTCATGCTGGAATCACCCTACAGGGCAAGTTGTTTGTTCTCAATTAATATTTTCCTGTATGGTAAATTTCTGCTTTTTCATTGGATGAAAATTTTATGGGCTTTCATTTCGTTAATCATTGGTTTGGGAATTCTGTTGTGTTTTTAATAATGGCACGGCCACATTTCAGAAAAAAATCGATACTATAACCGCAGTCAGGAATTGACTGCCGGAAATAATAGCTCAAATTTTGGAATGAAGCTATGATAGCTCCACAAAGTTGAACGCTACCCAGGTCAACAGTTCATACGGATGTTCTTCTGATTATAATCTGGATGAATGGCTTTCTAAGAGATGCCCATCAGGCTGTGGCATTCGACAATAGTAGAATCTTACAAAAGTTACCATCTCTAGTTAGGACACCGAGCTAAACCAAAACCTCTTCGAAGGCTACTGTCTTGTCGTGACAGAGGGGCTCAGTAGCAGTCGATGATCTCTAGGGTCATATCGATCTCTAGGAATTCCGACAGGGTCTCCCATATCCAACGGGTCCGGGGTAAGACAGTGCAACTGAGAGTAGTCAACCTAATTCTAAAGTGGTCTGAGCGCTAAAAACCGTGGCCAGGATGGAAAGTTCAGGGGAAAATCAATCGTAATGAGTTTATGTGGTCGACCAGGCAAAGTTAATAGAATAAGTGTAAGCCAGCAGTGCCAAATGAGCCTATTTTCTGGAAATACTCGTGGAACCACAAATGGAGAAAAAGAAATACAAAAAAAGATTTTGGGAAGATAAATTGTCATGGATGACTCAAGAAGCATCGTGGGCAGCCAAGAGATAAGTGACAAGGATTTGAGTGAGGGAAAGGAAAGCCGACTCCTTAAGTCGCCAAGCAAAAAAGAAGGTTCAACCGCCCGCAAAAAACCTCTAAAAAAGAAAACTCCTAATTTATTTGTCTCTGTGAAAAGAATACACATGTCAGCGATAGGGTAGAGTAAAAATAGTTAATTTCTTTTTAATTTGTCCTTTGTCTCAATGTTTTTCATGCGATGTGTCATAGAAAATGATATGAATCCAGACTCAATTAGCATTTCCAATGGGATACCTCAAGGTTCTGTTCTCTTCCATAGTCTTTTTCTCTGCTCGTAAACGAAGGGATGTTGCTTAAGGATATGTACCCATATATTTGGTCTGTCGATACCATCCGATGTATGGGTATCTGCGGGAATGAGAAGGTGAACCAGCAGCATGGAAAGAACAGCTTTCAATTGTCTACCTTCTCCCACGGGGATCATTTCTAAATATTTTTCCTTGGGAGTATTGCAGACTCAACAAACGACATCGTTAATTGTGGGATGTGATCATGTTGTCCAGTAGGTGTTTTCAGATAGCAACTGGATTTTATATTGACAAATTACACTCCATTAACCTTCTTCACTCGTCGTAGGAACTTTTACTTACTCTTTCCTCGAAATTTTCAGAACTACTTGAATGAAATACCGACGACTTCATGTGACTTTTGGTGCTTCAACCATATCTCCAAACAAAATAGGAAGAATTTATGACTGAAACTGTTGAAGAAACATCAAAGGATTGTCGAGTGCATTGTTAATCAATTGAATAAGCCCAATTTAGCACAAAACTTGCACAATCCAAGGTATAACGCCACATGTACACTCCTTCCAACAATCACGACTCCGATCCCTGCAAACTGCAAAAGAAAATCAAGAAGAGTTGATGTGTGATTGTAAAGCTACTAAACCTCACCTGGTGCTATCAATAAAAATTTTTCACTTTCCATCTGACGGTAAAGAAAATCACCACCAGCACAGCACGCATTTCAGATGTGCGTTCACAAGTTGTAAAATTTGCATAACAAATTCGCTGCGTGTCTGTCCACGTTCATGCGGACGTCAGTCACAGTCAGTCAATTTACGCAAAGCGACAAAGATGGCAACGGCAACTTCTTAAGTGATCTTCGATTAAGGATTGCCGCGATAAGGCAACTTGCTGGCTCTCTGGGCGAAGAGACCGAATAAATAATCCCATGAGCAACCAGCTCCGCCAAACCCATGCGACGAGGGACAAAATAAAAACTCACCTCCGACAAGTCGACAACGAAATATGCAAATTCGGACTGCATTTGTTGAACGCACGGCTGCTGCGTATAAAATTCGTTCGTATGCAAGGGTTGCGCAAAGTGCCTATGCTTGTAACAATGCCTGGTTACCTGGATATGACTTTGTACGGTCGTCGTCTGGTAGTTTTTTCGTTTTAGTCATCAGCCGGGCGCGTTGACGTCAATCCGACGTGTTCGGTGATAGAGGCTGTGGTGGTCGCCAATCCTAAGTTGATCGATTGATTTTGATAGGATCGTGTAGTAGCCGATTGTTGATGGTGAGTTATTCGTTGTATTAATTGACGCATGGCAAATGTTCTGAATTTTAATTGGCGCAATTTCTTGGTAAATGAAAAGGATTCATGTCTACTTCTAATTAGAGCTGTAAGAAAGAAAGTTAATCTGAGGATGGTATTAACAGCAGGAATGTTCCACTACGTCACATCACATGAACTTTTTTATTTTTGATAATCACGTGACAGCGAGGTAGTGGCTTTTTCCCACGTCCTTTTCAATTTTCTGAAAGAAATTTGGATTAAAATATGAAAAACTTTGTAAAAAAAGTAGACTAGAAAACAAACTCTGCTTATTTCAAGTAATTCCTGTTATTTAGATTCGATGGGAAATGTACGAGTTAAAAGCATTGCAGATAAAGAAATAAAAAAAAATTCCGACGGCAAAGTTAAAGAAAAGAAAACTCGTATCCAGGTGAGCTTGTTATTGAGGAATTTTATGATAAAAGCACGTGCTACGATTTTTAAAAAAGCATTCCTTATTGATCCGGTCACTCTGTTGATTAAAACCTGAATGCAATTAAGTTTTACGTAATCGAATGGGGTATTACAGGTATCCTAAGAAGAAGACAGTTAATTCAGTCAAACCACTTTTTTGATAAAATTATGCAACATATGGATCTGCAGCTTAATGTGTTTCATCTACTCTACCAAGTGCGCTCATTCAAATGGAAATGATAATTTTTTAGTACTACTATCCAATATCGTTCTGATCGAATTTCACTTTTGTAAATAGTCACCATCATCATTACATTATCGCGACCTATTTATATTGTAGTCTAAGCCAGAAGCGATGGATATAGTCTAAGGAGGTTTTCGGTTCTCTTCTAATATCCTTCTCTGGAAGATTTGGATGATTTGGTCACAGGTTCAGAATGAACAGCTAAAGCTGGTATAGAAGGAAGCCTCCTGGGAAACCGAAAACATGGAAAACCTTGTGGTTTAACCATGCTCAAAATCGTAAGCACTGAAGAGTGACACCATCGTCCAAATGGCGTCTGGACTAGGGCAATACACAAAAGAGCAACCCCAAAGGACAGCCGCGGCACCTGCTTTGGCCAGCGAAACTAAGCTGAACCCGAAGCACAAACTGGATTATAAACACTATTCAGTAGTCAGAAAAGACAGTCTATACTCCAAGCAACGAGGGTGACGACAGTGTTTGCTGGACGCTTCATTTATATATGACTCTTCGGAGAGGAAGAAGGCTGCATGTGTATGGTCCTATATGCGAGGAGAAAAGTGAAGCATACAGCATCCCAAATTCTGTAGGTAGCTAAAAAAAGATTGGTAGAATCGCAACAAAATCGAGCATAAGGTGAGCAAGGGACTCAAAATCGATCCTTGAGGAACCTCAAGAGACAGGGGCAAGAAAGAGGATAATACTTACTTATTGATGTCTTTTTGAAAGAAAGTTGACAATCACCTAAGCAGCAGATGAGATTGAAATTTGTTTAGTAAGTTGTTGTTTTTTAAGGTATTGCCTAGTCAGACCACAACCCGCAATACAGTTCAGATTAAAGGAAATTTTGGGGAAGAAGATGTTGGGAATTGCAACCTGACAAATGTTGCAATTAATCCATATGAAATTTTACTAGACACTTCTTATAACTCTTTCTGACCTTATACAGATTCCGTTGTCAGATGAAAATAAAGCTAGAAGGAAGGGAGGAAGGCTGTACCTGTTGGCAGCTTACGAAGTTCGTTTTTTTTTTAAATTTTCAAATGCCAATAAGGTACCGCTGACGATTCGTTACCTTCATATGTTCATGGAAACTCTAGCAAAGTTAAGACAGTACCATCCTCTTCTTGACTTTTACAAGTTTTCACATAAATTCTCTATGAAACAGATTCAGGGGGAAAAAAACAAGTTAAATATTACCTTCATTGCCTGGGGCTAGCTTCGTCTCGATTTCAAATCACGGGTGAACTATGAATTGATTAAATGCTTAAAGATTTACTACCCGCCACATTCATCACTCAATGAGTCAATGAGCAAATTGTTGAGCGAGAGGTATTAGCCAGATTTGGTTTCTTGCACCCGGTTACCTCATCGTCTCAGGCACCGGTTACATTTCAACGCGGTTACATTTCTGATCGCTCAAATAAAATTATGAATCAGGTACAGTCACAGCCGTGAATTGATAGCGATAGGTATCCAATTCCAATCAGGCCTGAGCCTGAGAATTTCCATCACAGCAATTTACTAATTGATAAAGAAGTGAGCTCTTGGAAAATCTAGTTTTGCCCTTAATTGGGGTAACGTTACTGACGTCGCATTTATAATTTATGATGACTCTATAAAGTCACAGTGTCCGCACGGGTTGTCGCAAAAATTCCCTGAATTAATGTCGCCTATCGGTATAGAGTGCCACCGATCAGAGCCGATGCAGACTCTTTCTAAGATGTCCGTCTCCAATAAAATTTAAACTGATTTTTCTCTGAAGTTTTTCTGTTTTGCACTTACACAATTCCTTTTGCTTCCAGTTCGATTTCTTTTTTGTCATTTTGCCGTCCGAGAAAACCAACACTGCAATCCGCAATTTACGCAACACGTGCTACAAAACCGGATCAGGATTGTGCCAACTAATGGAGTCCGAGTCTCACTTTAGTTTAATTACGTTTTGGTCTGTCTGAACTGATGCAACTGCAACTGGAGATTTTTGTTTCCACTTTGAAATGGGTGAAAGACGATTTGGAGCCCTTGCCTTAACAGGAAAGTTTGAATGGAATGGGAAAAGTTTCCCTTGAATTACGTAAAAGTCAGAATTTTTTTTGGGGATTAAGTTTCTCCATCAGGAGGATTTCCTGTGGCAGATGTACTTCAAGGAGAATTGCAAAGGAGAATTACTTCGCTGCAGTCTTGCAACCTTAATGTTTTTCAGCATTTGGTACTAACAGTTAAAAAGCAGAGTAGAGTAACTCTTGAATAGCGTTTAAAAAAGTTTTCCAGATATCAGTTTACTCTTGGAGGATTTAGTGCAAAGCGGAAAGCTTCACAGACGAATGCAATACCCATAAAACCACACTCAGGTGAACTTTGATACTTGCCAACGAACTAAAGAGTGTTTTTGATGATAAAGATTCAACTGATTGATGGTAGTAGGGAGGGCGATACGCTTCCAAGTTTCTAAAGAAAAGACTGTACTTTTCATGATGCTAAGGGCAGCAATAATTCATTGCGAAAGATTTTTAGCAACTTTCAATTGCAGTAACATTTTTTCGGAACCTATAAAGGTCATTGAGTTTAGTGTATCTGACCAATAAGAGAAGAAGAATAAGTGCTGTATAACCATATTCCATCTGCTTATCATCAATAGTGCATTAATAGTGATGAAAGACGGAAATTACAGATATTATGAATATTTTTAGAGCGGTGGGTCTATATGAAGAACGCTGCAAGGTGTATCTAAAACAATGACCGCGAATATTCGCATCTCTTTAAGTAGTAAGAGGGTCAACCTGGTCAAATAGAATCAGGTTTGTTAAGGACGACGAGTAATTAAGCCAGTTTTAATCAATTTTTCAGGGAAGTCACGGTGTCTAATGATAAAACCAAGAATATGAGGATAACCGAAATTTTCACAAGACTCTTATCAATGACGGATCGCTCCCTCAGAAAGGACTTTTTATATTCATGAACGGATCCATGTTTGACGACAGGAATCTCCTCTGAAGACCTAAATCTGTAATGTTGTGTTAGCCTGGAGAGATACACCTCCTAAAGCCCATTCAATTATCTATGAAACAAAGTCAATCAAGTTTCCGTACACAACCAATGATTCCCAAGTTATGGTTTAATATAATTATAATTTCTTTATGACGCCACACCTCGGTGGATGAGATAGATAAAGCCCTTCCAAGAAATCACCTCTTAAAGGATTAGCATCTCAAACTGGGACAGCATATATATTCTAACATTAGAACGACCCCAAGAATATACCTTGGTATGTACGAATATTGGTCCCATATTGTACTCCTAAGATACCTCACACTGCATCGGATTTGATCTAATGTTAATCCCATAGAGTATTTATAGGTTTGTTTAAAAATCCAGTAACAAAAACATAAAATTCGTAACAACATAGAGTCATAGAGTTGAAAAATGCGCTGACATTAGAATGGAGAGCTATTAATTTCGAAATTTGTAAAAAGCCGATCAGAATTCAATACCAAAATGGGATGGGATAGATACAATAATATTTTAGAACGATAGATAAAACGTTTGTAAAGATTGATAATAAAAGTTGTAAAAGTAAAAAAAAATATTATTTAATAAGAAAGTAAAAAATTAGACTAAAAAAAAGAAGTGTATGACGAAAGAAGGCTGCTATAAGTAGGAAAAATATGAAGTAAATACATATTGTATTTTGCAAACGAGTAGATATATAAAGTAACCTAAATTTTTCTGAAAGGAAATTATTCTTATAGATTGGAAAAAAACCACATTTTAGAATCTGATAGACGGTGACGGGATCCAATAAATAATGTTCAATGGGAAATCTAAAATGCACAGTATGCGAGGTTCATGGAAATAGAACCTACGATGTATATTGTTATCTAAATGTTCTTAAAAAAGTATCGAACAGAACCCTCAAAAATTAGGCATTTTGAACTTCTTTCGTTTGTTGATTTTGGCTTTTTTAATAAATTAATAAATAATAAATAATAATTTAATAAATTTCAAGGAAATTTGAATCATACCATAAATTTTTTTTAACTAAATGCGGATAACATACATATCTAAATAAAGAAAGAATACACATTTTTTATTCACTGTAATATTCACAAGCTACAAAAGAACTTTTCATCAAAAAGAGTTAAAACCTATTGGTCGAAAATCAATAGCTGAAATAGTTAGTTTTTGATTATATTAGATCCTTGTTCCACTGCTGTATGAAACCACGTAAAAAATAAATAAAAAACACTATGAAAAGATTATGCTGTTTATGAAGTGAATAGTCAGTTGCGCCTGTAGAGAGTTTATGATGCTATTAAAAAAATAAAAACAAACAGCTAGACTATAATATAAAAATTCTACATTGAAACCAAACTGAGTATTTTAATGTTTGGAATTTAATTCTGGAACAAAATCAACTATGGAGAAAAAAGCTTTTGTATAGTTTAATATAGAAGTAGAATGAAAGCGTTTAAAAATACTTTGGTATGGGTCTGTAGGTTTGGTCTGTCCCATCAATCCCAACCCCCATCCTTAGCTGCTCGATATTCGATCGAATTTTAACTATCAAACAATCCTACAGGATCAGTATTCCAAGCTAATAAAGCCACAATATTAAAGCAGAGGATGGTGATAATGTATTGATCCATCCTGTTCGGTTGCACAAGACAAACTTACAGAATTCTACCCTAGCAGAGTTTTGCACCATCTTCCATATAGTCGAAATTTTGTATTATGGAATTTCACTCATTAGAACGGAGATACACAGAAAGCACTAGCCTAACACAATATAATATGTTGTGAAACCTTCAAGATCAAGCCAAATTAATGGTATATAAACCACATTTGACTAGTTTCAAAGAGTATAGGGAAGGATTTGGAAAACAGTTGATTACATTTTGGGGGAATAGATAAATAATTCTTTTCCATTTCAGTTAAAAGAGTCTAAAGACATCTGCAAACAGTTAGAAAAAATGGTATTGTTTGTTCAATGATAAGAATAATATTTATTTTTGGTATATTGACATAAGATGTACACTACATGCACCTGAATTAGGTTTCCACGAAATTTGGAAAAAATTATCGCAATTATAACTTGAAAAAAAATAATTAAAAAAATAGATAAATAAAATTAAAGTAATTAAAAATATCTAAAGGACGAAATTTGTTACTTATGTTGTTTTGAAGCCACCAGATACCATTCGTTGGATAAATCGGCACCTATAATATTAGGAACTGTTTATGAAGAGGGAAATATTAATTGGGGCCAACAAAAAGCTTCATATAATTACAAAATTCAAACTTATCATTTTTTCTTAAAGTGAAAAAGTAACAAAATATAGTAAGAAAACAAGTTAAAAGAGTTGTGATATTATACTGCTATTCCTTCTCTCTATTTAAAAAAAAAATCACTCACGCAGAGGTATTTTTGGTGGGGAGTATAAGTTTTCCTAAATGTACTGAAAGTTTAGGAGAGATTATTATTGAAAGTAAAAAAAGTGATATAAGTGAGGGATTTAAGAGTGTCTAAAACTTTTCAACAATATTTTTAAGTTTGCAACCAGAAAAGGAAAAAACTCATCACAACTAAGAATCCAAGGAAACCACTTTTCCCGAACAACAAATTTTTATGCTGAAAACAAATGCTAGAAACTGTGTTAAAAAAAAAAACAAATATTAACCAACATTTTCTATGATTTACACCTGAAATATTTTCACTTTGAAAATGAACAGTCCTTAAAGAAATTAATTATCCTGGAACCATTTCAAAAAATATTCACAAACTCCTAACCTTTATCCTCTACTTACTCATCACACAAATGTTACCAAAAAACATCATAACTTTCACCAACACTTTTTACAACAATTTCACTATAAAACTTCACAAAATTCCCCCAAAAAATCAGAGTACGATGGTCCGCTCAATACGGTAGTATCCAAAAAACTAAATACAACTTCTCTAAAATTGATGTGCATAACCCGCCAGCTACTAGATCCCTTCAGTCTATTGAAAATGCTGAATTAGCCAAAAAAATTCCTGTGACTTGTTCTACAATAGCAACAACAATGGTTAGCTACTTTGCACCGTACACATTCCTAGATATCAGCAAAAGAATATGATATCTGATGACACAGTTCAGATTTCTAGACAATCTGTAACCAATGCCTTCGTTAGTTACTGTGGGTAAATATCCATTTACTTGGTCGGTCGGAACCCGCGGACCACTCAGGAATCAAAGCTGAAGCACTAAAGAATTGAAGACACTGCACTTTGACGCCTATTCCTTTCGTTTGACGAACACTGCATACTGCTCGGACGCTGATAATCATTTCATAATGTTATCGTACGTTTTTTTTTAGGATTCTTATTTTATTTGCCGTTTGCAGGGAAATGTAATACTTGCGATAATTTCGTCTGTGGAAGTAGAGCTGTCAAGGTAAGGTAGAAGAATCTAAAGGCCCAGTGGGAATTTTGTTGTTCGTACAAAAATATAAAACCTTTTGATGGTGAAGCAGTTGTTGCGGACGGATGTATTGAATAACAAGAAGTGCTGAATATTTAATAATTACGTAAAGTCAATTTATTTCTTGTTCACTATATTCTTATGGTCAAGTTATATAACGTCATTGACTCGTGGTATTAAAATTGATTTTCGTCCATTTTCGTTTCGGCGTGTCTCAGTTTTTAGACAATAACAAGAGCTATTTTTTTGTTATGTTTGTTTGTATCTTTCTAGATAAATATTACATCAATATTCTCCTATGATTTTTTTTTTAACTTTTTGTATGTATTTATGAGACAGTCTCCTTCTTCTTCTCTCAGTTTAGGTTATTTTGCTCTATCTCTGTCAAGAAGAATTTCTACTTTCATATGCCTTCGTGCCTTATCACGATTACAGGACTTACTAATATTATCCATCAGACTGCGGAAATTCGTTATAATCAATCTTATATCTGGCCGTTTATGGGCTACAATATTTACGATCAGCCCCAATGAGAGGCTTTCGGTGATCAGAACGGGCTCTCACTATCTAGAGGATTTCCCGTGAACCTGGAACTAATGAGAGGCGAATATCCATAAGGAAGGCCCCCAGAGAGCCGTTCCATGGGTTGGATCAGTCCAGAACAAGAGACTCGTTTGAGTAAGAGCTCTGGCCTGCACGGCCACCTCCTTGAATAGCCCAGAAATCGCATGCTTCTTAACATTTCCTGCAGTAATAAATTATGGTTTCCCTTGAAAGCACTACAAGTTTTCTAAGCCTGTTCCTCAATATTTAGCCTCTACTCAGTTTGCGTATCTAGAATAACTCTTAAATACCTGATACTGGAGCATAACTGGCACTCACCTATGTCAAAGAAGAAATACTCAATATTGTTCTGATTTTAATGTCATCAGCAATTTTAGAGTAGTTAAGTTGGATTCTCAACAAATTCGTGCCCAATTGCAAGTTTTACGTCTCATTGAATACTTATGGGACCAGTGCTAGTGAAGTGGGTTTGGATTGACACTGCCAATTAGAGGAGAGCACTATACTTCGACAGCACTCAAAACGAATTCGTCAAAAATCCTTTAAAGGTTCAATAAAAATAAAAACAATTCACTGGAAGTGCTGTTGGTTTACTCTCCGAGCCTTTTATTGACTGTTCCTTGTTTCACAAGTGGAAATCGTCTCCTGACGACCCATTCTGTCCATTTTAATTTATGCTGCGTCATGTTCGTTTTCAATTAAAACATCCACCCAAAGGGAAAACTTGCAAGTTTTTTTTCCCCACCAAGGTGTAGTAGAATTCATAGCTAAATTCCCCAAAACAACCGCACAACTCCCCGTGTTTGGATCCCCAGGTGCATAAATTAAATTTTACATTCCGACCAGGATACCTATCCTTTGTGCCGTCATCATACAACTTCTACTCCCACTTTTCGGTTTGGGTGCGAGAGCGTTGAGAAGTATATCGTGTGGACACCATACAGTGAGTAATTGCACAAAAGCACCTAGATCCCAGCATCCAACGAACCGTACAGGTGCTGTGAAGGAACGGAACCGAACAATTAGTTAAACTGCTGTTAGAGCTTTTAGCGAATCCCCATAATTCACATTTAATATCGCCCCCGACAAAGCGATTAAGTTGACTCCGCTGGAGCAATGAAGATAGATGCTTCGGACAAATCCAGTCTTTGCGCTTTTCGCATGTACCAAATTTGTGAGATACTGTGGGTACCTGAGGGGTTGGCTGGCTGCTATTTCATCCATGGGAAATTACAATACAACCGAAAATTAGATTCAGAAATTATCCGTTTTCTCCGAAACCCAAATTTCATCTAAAATTTCAGCAGAGTTAACGTAAACACTCCTCCGACCCTAGGGCATGGATCCAAAACTCTAGCAAATCGGTTGTTTACACATCCTCTGCACTCGGGTAGGTTGCTTGAGGCGAACTCAGGCTCCAATAGATTCCCAACGAACGGTGAGAGGCAAGATCAACATGTGAAGTCTGCCGCCTGCACCCTGGGGCGGAAATTAATTCAACTTAATTCAATCAGGAGATCGATTGTCTCCGAAGGAGCCTATGCGATGCACCTCAGAAACCACACAACTGTTGCAATCGAAGGAGTGCAGCAAGCAATCCCAGTAGCCCTGGCGTCTCCTTCTGGGTATCATCAATTATTGAGACTTCCTTACAGGTGGCATAGCAGCAATCCATGGAATTGATTCTAAACCACACGACTCAGGCTGTGCACCCTTCGATCACGGTAGCATCCGTTCGGAATTAATTTAGCACACGTGTAATTAAAGCTGGTGGGACTGACTCTGACTCTGACAACAGGCAGGTTGTATGCAAATTTCCAGTTGTTATGACAACGCAAACAGAGGTTCGATGCTACATGGGAAATATATCTCGGCATTTTATGATTACGGGTTCGGAGCCGGTGCAATAGCTTGCTCCAGTAATTAAATATGAATCAAACAAGCTAATGGAGTGTCCGGATTAGCATATAAATTCCCAACTGCGCCCCTAATCTCATAAGTGTTTCCAAATAAAGGTGGGATTATGAGCGAACTGCCAAGGCCGAGTCGCAATTACTTGCAGAAAACTGAATCGCGCAGTGATCCGCTTGCTTTTGTCTTACCTGGGGCCTGAATGAAATATTTCTGGCCGCAATGAAAGCGGAAACATAAATTGAGCGACAATTGACAACTTCAATTAGCTTAATTTTTTTTTCCTTTTGCAGTTATTTAACGAGTATTCAACACTTTTTCACATATTTTATGAAAAGTGGGCGGATACTTATGTACTCGAGAAATGGTTCCGGTCAAACAGGTAGGAAAGCCGTATCCAAACAGTCTTCAACCAGGGCTTTTTATGGGATAATGCTTCTAGAGTGAATGTCCTAGTTTTGTCATTATCAATAATGTCAGAGTTTTTAATCTGATAGATCCGACGGATGGTCCCTGATTATGCCAGAAGATTTGATTCGGTGATGGACGGATACACTCCAGCGGTATTAAGAGGACGAGTTCTCTTCAGTTCTGAATATGTTACAACTAGATCTATTGATCCATGATTGCAACTAAGACTACATCTTAATGGTTATTGAGAGCACACGGGCACCAGTCCATTATTGTGGTTTTGCGGTCCACAATCCCTGCTTCTGACGCAGACAGCGATCATCTACTCGAGGCTGACTCCCTTGGAAATCTCATTCTGTAACTCTTCTTTGACACATTTAATCCTATATACGAATGGATTAAAAACTTGGTGTTGGGTCCTACAAAATGGCCTTCCATAGGTCTACAAGCAACTCTCAAATCAGCGCAACCACTCGGATGGCAAGAAGATGACTGAGAACGGGGAACATCCTAAGACGGGCGAGACCTACTAGTCAATAGAGGCTGATTCTGATTCACCTTCCGTTACCATCCTCAAAGGTATCAGGATACATATCCTAACAGTCAATTTCCCAGAAAGGTGCTAACCCAAAATTCCTAGACTCTAGTCCCAGACCGAGATAAATGATCTTCACGTGTGTTCTACATCATCGTGGATTAGCTAAAGTTGACAGTGGATGAAGTCAAGGTATGAGAAGGAATTGATCTGAGTGTGGTAGGGGATAATAGAATTTCTGATTCTAAAGTTTTCATTGGCTATTTCTCTAGCAGTCAAGATTAACCAACCAAGAGATTTTTTTACTATATCGGCGCCCAAAACAATGGCTTTAACGTGTCAGAATGGAAGGTATATGAAAGAATCAACGAAGGCCAAAACATAGTTTTGCGCTTTCGATAGACTACTTCTCGCAGAAATAACTAAAGGAAGTAGACTTCGAGTTGTGTTTCTTTTTCAACAAAATAAAGTGGAGGCCGTAGAATGGTCTGTAAAGGGGAAAAGGAGGTGCAAACAACCACCAAACTCGACCGGCCGGCAACATCGGGGTGGAGTAACTACCAACCCATCTTTCAGCAAAAACGGATGTCTCAAAGAGGAAGTACGAAAACAGATGGAAGAATGGGCCATCAGGAAAGGATTAGGAGATGTAATGATCAGCATAATGGCCACCAAGGGTTGCCATCAAAAAGAGATCTCTGTCCCAGCGTTGTCGTTGACTCTTACAAGTTCCTCCGCCAACAATTCTATTTCCCAACCCATGTAAATTTCTTAGAATTTTTCTTCTTTTATTATCGGCATATTTCTCTCCCCTCCAAAGGGATATACTGACCAACCGAACACAATGAGTTCTGGCTTCAAATTTGATAAGAAGTGGAAATACTTTTTATCCAACTCTGGGCTTATTTTACTCTCAAAAATTTAAAATAGACATTCCATAGTCAAATGTGAATTTGTACACTAATCCTTTTGCCTCCCACCACCACAACCACGCAGATAACATATTAGAAATGGGCTGTGAACTCTCACAAATATAAAAACCTTAAGAGCAAAACCACTTCTTCCTTTTTAGAACTTCACTACAATATAATCATCATCAATCTTCCCGCCATAGAAGTAAAAATCCAAGGCTACTTTTATAAACCGGGTCCCAACAGAAAAAAAGGTTCTATTTCATTTTATTAGAGCAGACAGGTAGAGTGTTGGACCCTTTTCTGATTGCGCGTAATAGGTAGGGAGACATTTTTCAAATAGTACAGTAGAAAATATACAGCAGGACTATTAACTATAAGTCATCGTAAGTAAATTGGAGTCTGTGGAAATCTAAACACTCTTCACTCTGATGAGCACCATCTGCAACTAGTTAAGATGGAAGCTTTTTTAATGGTGGAGAGCCCGTTGAACAGGTCCTCCTAAGAAGTTTTCCTGTCGAAAGAAAACATCTCTATCGAAAAGGCTGACACTTCAAGGAACCTCGTTTATTGAAAATTTAAGACACCTTCGAGGATACATCTATCATTCTATCCTCCTGAGATATGCCACCCCAGGTAAAACGGCTCATCAGTATTCCTCGCGTGATATACCCACCTATAGAAAACGAATAAAGTGGAAAACGCTCAGAAATGCAACGTTCTCAGTTTTGGTTTTTTTCACTTCGGCAAGTGTCAGTCCAAGCGTCATGAGGTGGGATTTACCTTCAGGTTCACTGAACCTTCAGATGAAAATAAAAATTTCACCTCTGCGGGAACAGTTACGCTAAAACGACACTAACAGCTATTGCCGGGATGCTATTCAAGGTGCTGGGTCTGTAAGCCATACCCTCCACCAGAGTTGCCTCAAAGGAAACAATTTCCTTGGGGAAACTTTAAAACAGGAGCTTCCATGTAAAATATTCACCGTCGCCTCCTGCAGTCGCAGCCACCACCAGACTTTGGCATTGATTGCACTTAAGGCAAACATACAAACAGACGGAAATACGAAACACAATCATCTGTTCGGGGTGGCAGATGAGGAAGATGCCTTCAAGATGATCCGCTGGAAAGTGGATGCAACCGGATGAACATTAAGTTATGAGCCCGAAGTAGGAGGGATGGCAAGGCATCCTGAGCTGTCTACAAGGTACCAGGGACAAGAAACAGTAATTGCCATCCTCAACATAAAAGTCGTCGTCATTCAGAAAATGCAACGAAGGTCGGAGACGGTGCATGCTCCTGTGGAGTTGGATTCGCCTTAAGGATGATAGCAATGGATGGTAACGAGAACGACAACACCCGGATGCACAGCGACACAAAATGGGGTGGGGCGTTTGCTCCTGATCCCCTCATACGCTGTCAAAAGATGCCATTTCCTTCAAATAGAATTTTTAAGTTGACTTGGCAGACGTCTGGCCAGGTAAATTCCATGTGCCGTTCCCAAGTGAACAGGCCGGCTTAATTCAAGAGCCCTTTGAATTATTGAGCGATGATGCAATAGTGTGGCACCGCGGATCCAATGTCTTCCTGAATGAACATCAGCTCGGGTAGTCCAAAACCGCGAAGAACGTCGCGGGAGAGCATGCCATAAACAACATCATTAGATGTAGTACCGCATGCTGCTATGGTTAATGACGGTGGAGTTACTCTGTTCGGATGATGGGGCCGTGAACAGCGAAGTTCCGTGGTGGTGATTGCATGTTGTACGTGAGCAGCCTGCACCAGATTAACGGTACGGTCCGCAATGCGTGCCAGAAATGGTCGTGAAAGTGCAACAACTGGACACAATTGTTATTTGTCATCATCTGGGCAATAATTGCAGTCGGGCTGCCATCCACTTAACCACTGCCCTGCTGGAGCTCGAGACATCCGATAAAACCTTCTTCTATCTGTGACTGTGACCCCCATGCCAACTGACCGCAGACTCCGATCCGATCTCGAGCATCTTACCATCTTGCGAGATGTTTTGTCGAGAATCACATTGGAAACTGATCGTTCTTCTATGGTTTCCGTTTGTTAAAATCCCGTTAAATGGTACTGCAGCTTCCATGTCCGTTGTCTTCGGAATCTCAAGCAGTCTTCGACAGAGCGCCGTGTTCTTGTTAGAGTCACAACCTATGAATCCACACGTACCATAAATTCTGCCTCTGCCAATGATCTGGGCTTGTAGTGCAGTGCAAACTTCACTCCTTGACAATTTTACCTTTTTCGGAGCATGACTACGGCCACGTCTGTGATTCATTGATTTGCGGAGCAATTGTGGACTCTTCGTGCATTGTGTGGGATTTGTGAAGAGAAGGAGTAGTTCTTCAGGCGGAATTCTCTATTAATTTCTTCTTGATCTATTCAAGTCCATCAGATGTTGATTATCAGATTTATGAAATTGTCCTTGGATGCAGTATATAAAAAGATGGATACTGGGAGGAATTTAAGGACTTTTAGTAAAGCAGCAGATTCTGCACCTCACTCTGCGTTCTAAAATACCGAAAATAGATTTCTGATTACTTATGAACCCGAAGGCTTGCCAGCTCTTTTTGCGTTTGCATAATTACCACTTGATAAAGGATGTCGCCAAAATTAGTTGTAAGGCCAAAGGAAGGAATTAGGAATTATTTGAGACCTTGCCTGAAAAATAATTTTAGGAAAATCCTTGTAGAACCTTGGCCGTGTCTCTTCATAGCCTGTGATCTCGAACATGCTCTCGCCAATTAACGACATTCAGCGAACGAAAATCTCCTCTCATATCGTCACACTTCCAGATTACTACAGGGTTTCCCTTCAGAATAATTTTTGGTATCCTTTACACTTTATCAAGTCAGTTAAGTCTCCCAAAAGCCATTAGTTAAGTTATTAGTTACATGGGGATGGTTTAGGACTTATTATAGGTCCCAGATCGCCGCAACCTATGTAGAATATCTGCTGTAAATTACTCAACAATGAGCTCTGTTTATAGTCCCAGGCTTTCCAAAACGCTCTTCTATTTGGCAGGTGATCTACGGTTTCGTTACCGTCGACACTACAAAACCAAAATTCTTGGTCTCGGACCCTATATCCTGCCAATCATTTAATAAATAGACTAAAAGGCTATGATTGCGAATTCAAATGTTTATCAGACTCACATCATGAAGGATTGCGTTTCTAACGATAGCTTTTTTCTTTATGTAAATGATACAATTTTTTTCACCAAGATTATACTGAGATGTTTGACAAAAAGCCATACGTCCATATCCTTGGATATCGATTCCAGATATGTGAAAGGTATCTAGGATCTAATCAGAACATGACAAGGCACCAAAGCACTGATGAGAGAATTTAGCTGTAGCGTCTTCTTCTTATTATTTTTACGAACATTTGTTATAATCGTTACTCCAACATTTTTCCAGTTCAAAGGCCCTTGACAGAGTCTGGCACTCTGCCTTTTTAGCCAAATTTTCGGAATTTTCCTACTGGATTAGATTTCGGTGAAAACAAAATATTCACACCTTAAGAGTTTGTCCAAAAATGATATAATAAAACTACAGATACCCCTTTCTTCCTCTTAGAAAGTGTATTCACCAGAAAAATCAAAGAAAATTATTGTTTGTCTTGTGAACATTAATATTCTTGTCTTTATAAATTTCCCTCTGCAAACCGCTCGTTAAAGTGAAATAAATTTCTAGTGTATGTCAGCGAAATTTTAATATCAAAGAATTTCTCACTTTACAGTGAGTGAAAACTGAAAGCTTGGGGTAAAAAGACAGCAGGCCCGGCCTGCAGGTTATCATATCAACAATCTGGCAGTCATGTGGCTAATTAAAATGAAACGGTCTCGCACAAATGCATAAATTCAAACATTTTCCACAGAGTAATGGAGCCGAATAACAGTGCCGCACTTACACCTGTTTTGAACATTAATTTGATGCCTAGGAAATTAGGGTAAATTCACAGCAAACGTTTATTATGATTATGGATTTTCTGAGCTTTCACATGGCATAGATAACTAACATTTTTATAGGGGGATTTTTAATGTTTGCATCATTGAATCTTTTTTGGTTTTAAATAGGATTTTTGCGGAAATATGTGGACCCATTTTACTGGTATGAATTTAAACTGAGCTGCTTTTTGATCAAATTGTAAATTGTACAACTCCCTAAATTCCTAAATCCACATAATATTGGCGTCTTATTGCTATTGGTCTACTTTGGAACCTAAAGAATTCAAGAAATATTTTGTTACACGCGCGAGTGGAGTGCATGTTTACTATGCCAATTCTTCTCCAGAAGGTTTTCTAGTCAAAGGTTTTATGTTCCAATTCCAATCTATTAACGAGGATGGATTATTAGCGGCTTTGCATTCAGCTAAATCTGGTACTATTGGACCTGACGAAGTACTTTTCCAGTTCCTTAAAATCTGCATTATTATACCAATTTTTCAGTCAGTGGAAATATGTCTGGGTAGCAGGGTTTAAATTGCTGCAATGCATAGTATTTTTCAATCATCATTCAATCTATTTGGAAACAAACTCTGTAATGTATGGAGAGCATCAGGTGCATCTGAAAACTGCTTAGACTTAAACGTTCTGAAGCAAAAGTCCGTAGTGTGTGGCCAGCCTTAAGAAAGATCCCTCACACGTTAAGTGCATCTGAAGTTGTAGTTTGAGCTCTTACATTAATTTCCGTGCAATTTTATTCTTGCGTATCCTTTTTTTAAAGAATTTAAATTTAACTTCATACGGTCCGAACGTACAATGTTAATTATAACTCTCGCCTATCGTTAGCTTCCCACTATCAAATAATTCC
>QYTT01089747.1:10129-24312 GCA_006980735.1 Dasypogon diadema | reverse complement strand
ATCTTACCCGGACCGAATCAAGATATTTTCTCTATAAAAGAAGCCATTACAGGCAACACAGGTTTCCGTGAAGCTCTTGCCTAACTATCACTATAATTTTTCTAATTTATATCATTTTTTTTCTTATCTGTTCGCTTAACATGAGAAGATAAAACTTATGGTGAGGATACCTCTCGATAATCAAAAAACTGGGCTCTTTATCTTACCAGATGATGAGGAAACGGGCGTTCACTGCTTTATTCACTTCCACTCTCTCCTAATTTATACTTTGCTTAATATATTTTCGCTTGCCTTCTGTGCAATTGCACAGGAGATCTATCTAGTAAAATAGATAAATATAAAAGGGTTAGAGAAGTTTAAATAGAGTCTATTATAAGTTAAAAAAGCAGGACTAGCCTTCCATCTGAGGAACGATAATTTAAAATAATTTTCTTTTGCTTCAGCCTAAATGGACACAATATCCAATCGTATCCAACTTATCTAAAAAGAACTAATATTAACTAGTACATATAAGGTATATGCAATTTAATATTTGTACTTTTGTACTAATAATTCTGTGGAGTTCTGGACAAACTACATAAGCCGATATTTAAAATATGTAAAAATAAATTAAGCAGACTGAGAGAATGGCAATTTTCAGTACTATAAAATGGTATTATATTTATTTTAAAATTTCTTTAATTATAGCGGAAAATTCAAGCATTCAAGCATGCCTACATTTCTAAAAATGTTATATGTGAAGAACCAACTAAGGCGGCTTGTTTTTCTTTGATCGTTGTAAACAATGAAATGAGTTCTTTTTTCAAAACAGCATAAATTCACTAAAGACATTGAACATTTCTAGCGGAAGGGCATGAAAACCGAAGTTTTTGTTTTGGTAATAAAGGTATAAACATTTTACTTATGCCGGTGGGCTAGCGGGCTAAGGGGCACGTTTGCAGATTTTCTACGCTTTTTGGCGTAGATTCGAGTTCTGCACAAGACTTGCCGATTTACCTGGGTACTAGTGATTCTACTGACAAGAATTGTATTTATGAAGTCACTGGAATGTTGCATAGTA
This sequence comes from Dasypogon diadema, assembly GCA_006980735.1. Lineage (NCBI taxonomy): Eukaryota > Metazoa > Arthropoda > Insecta > Diptera > Asilidae > Dasypogon > Dasypogon diadema. The sequence continues at coordinate 23,252 of QYTT01089747.1, read as the reverse complement.
ATAATTTTATTCCAAAAATTGTGGCTCGCTTTGAACATTTGTCAGGTTAAAATTCCCTAATCTACCCTTCCCTAATTTCCTTCCGTCATATCATAGGATTGTTCCCTGAATCTAGGCAGTATCTTATATAACTGTTCTTATAGTTCAAAATAGCATAAATTTTTAATTTAAGTAAATTTAGAAAAATGAAAAAAATTCTACCCCAAATGATGCGTATTTGAAAGTACCCCTTTCGATACCATGGTTAAAAAAAAGTGAATCCCGCAAAATGGTCGAAATTGACTTATGTTATTTTTCTAGACTCAACAAAATTGTGAGACTTCGTTTACTATTAGCTGAATTCATTCTTCGAAGGAATTCACTTTTAACTAAATTTGCAGTGAAAAGTTGGTACGAAGTTTCCACGTTTTCACCTGAAAGTTTTGCGATTGTACTGGCTGCTAACTTACTTATCCAATACGCTCGTAATTATTGTAATGCTTACTAATTTATCTCGAAACTGAATTAAAGCTTTTCGATATGTCTGTTGTGACTGGAAGGTATATTTAAAATTTTCCGGAAAAAAAGAAGTGATGAGAAGATAAATATTATTTCAGTATATTTAATTACTCCTATTTCATTTGGCATTTTTGATTATTTCATTTTCTCCCTCTCTTAAATCCTAAACCTTCCGTAAACCATTAATTAATTAATTTCAACCTTTAACAAATTGAAATAAATACAAAATTACTTTTATTGGACAGGTTTTCAGGCAAATATTATTATAAAGAAATCACTTTTTTACTTCTTATAAGAAATCCCCTTGGTTAATTACTTTTAAAAACGTTATTGACTTATTGGATTCCAATCGGATAGATACCAACCACATAAATGAAAATGAATTTGTTTCTCTTTAATTCCGGCAGATGGCAGTAACGCTCGACAAAGAATGCAAGAAACAAATACCTTAAAAAGGGCATGTTGTGTTGTCTCTAAAGGCGGAGCAAATTCTACACTACCACTTTAATACAATCGAATAAAATACAAACGCCCCGGTACACACTGCCAACTTTCTACCAACACTCTTGAGCATACTTTCTTGTGTGTGTGTGTGTGTGTGTGTGTGTGTGTGGTAACTCAGAGCAAGCATAAATCCGCTTGACCCTGAGTGTTGAACCGAGAAGTCCTCATCTTGCACATCTTCCATTTTATCAGTGCTACTATCAACGGAAATGGATTTTTGTGGTTTTCCTTTCATCTTTTGGTTTTTGTCAGTTTTATCAAAATTGAAACGTTTTTAATAATGGTCTGATATTGATTTTTTTCTGTTTAATTGGAAGTTGTTTTTTTTTTTGTTGCGTATAATGAATCCTCCAGAATCATACCTGAAATTTGCCATTTTGTGCAGTGTCATTTCAACAATATTACGTTCCGAGATGTGATTTAAATTATTTCTTTTTAAATTACACTTTAGCAAGTCTCACCATTGCTCTTAAGATTGGGTGTCTTCAAATTTGGTGTTAAAGAATATAGTGTGCTGTTTATTAGGAAATTTGAAGGTTTTTTAAGAAATCCTCCATGAAATGTGACAGCCATACCCGTCGGTGTTCTTCAGTTTTGAAATTTTGTTAGATTATTAACGAAATTTTTCAGTCAATAGGGAATTAAAGTTCTTCACTTCAATTGATTTCAATTATTACATAATTTTTCTTTCTCAATTAAAAAGCAAATTGGTTTTAAGTACTCCACGATCCGCAGTTAGAGTTTAATTTCGGAATTTTATTTTTACATTATTCTGAAGACACAGCCAAGTAATAAAAGTTGGAAACTTTAAAAGAATGGACTAATATTTTAAAGATCAAATATTTTCTCCAATTTGCCTAATTGATTTGAGTCATCCCTGATAACATGAGAAACTTGAAAAAATTTTCTTTTGAACATTTATTGGTTCCCTTCATATTTCACCTGCAAGTATTTGGTATTTTTGAATCTACCTTTCCGTCAGAGCTATGACCTAAAACCTAAAGGTAGTGAGGAGGGCTAATAGTAACCAAGTAAACAAATACTGGTGATAATAAAACCAGCAAATACGATTGGTAGGTGCATAGAATTAGCACATCTTTCTTATTAAATCAGTACAAAAAGCCGTCGGTGAAAGTAATAGCGAGTAATACCAGGAGTATATGACTTTAAGCAAAAGGCATTGGTCTCTACCAAGCATACTAATGCTAATAGCGGATGAAGACGTGAATATTTTCCACGGTAAAATGTCCTTTCGAAATTGATATAAGAAATTCATTTGGAAAAAGATTTTAGTTTTTTGTCCTCAAAATTAAATAAATATTTTATTCATGGTTTCAAATATCATGAAACAGATGAATCTTTCATTTTGTCTTTTGACAATGTGTGACGTTGGCCAAGTTACGATAATTGTTCTATGCATTTGCCCAAAAATCTTTATTTTGATATAATTAAATGGCAAATATTGTGTAAATCTATGTCAAGCAATAAAGTTATATCTTTTCCTGTTTCCTATCATTCCGAATGAGATACTTCTAACCAATCAGTCAGGTTCTACTTAAAAATTTTCAAAAATAAATAACAAATGTTGTTTGTTATTACCTTTAATTTGCTGTGCATCATTCTAGTGGTTGCACACGTATACTATACAGAAATCTGCATCTAGAGCGGATAGTTAAGGACAGTCTATTACAGGGAGCTTTTAAAAGGGCAGAAGTTGAGTGAAACAAGAAAACAAACTATAATTGATTTAGACAAATTATATTATACCCAAGATGTAGGAAAAAAAATTAAGTAACGAATATGTTGATCAAACGATAATGAAAGAAAATAAATTCAGATTAAGTAGTAAAAGAACTTCATTCTGTCAGAATTTCTCCCATCAGTGGCAAGGATTCTGGTATCAGAATAAAGTCAGTTAAGGATCAAGGATTCTCCCACCAGCGATAAGGGTTCTGATTATAGTCAACATTGGTCCTTCGAGCCGGATTTACTGAGTTGTCCGCTGCTACTTATTCTTACATATTTTCAGCTGATCTGCAAACCTGCAGGCCATCCTACGATCCGTAATATGAGGATGCAACCCTTGCCATTGCACCAATGCCGAGGAAAAAGCTTTTAAAAATATATAATTATAAATAAATAAATGAAAAATTGCATGTTATAATAATATTTCGAATATCTTTAATAACTTTTGTATTGAGTAATTTTGTAGAACAGGAAATCTTTCGTTTTAGTATAGAGCAATCAATTTTATAAAAATAATGCAGGGTTTAATAAGGCAACTATATAAAGAATTTGTCTATCTTCGAAGTTGTTTTTACAAATTGAACAAAGTAAATTACAAAAAGTACTCGAATTATCGCGTGAACAGACAGACAGACAGACAGACAGACAGAATTTCTTTTTATTCTCCATTAATTTAGAACTTGTCTGTTTTGTACGCATTACAAAAGACTACTTAAAGTTATGGCACCCCACAACAAAACACAAATAACAACAAAAGAAGCTATAATCGGTTTAATTATATTATACCCTAGATGTAAAAAAAAAATAAGTATATAGTGTTGAATTCTGACGTATTCGTACCTGATCTTCAAATCAGCAGGCCATCCTATTGCCCATAACTTCGCAATGACGACGAAAAAGCTTTAAAAAATATATAATTATAAACAAATATGATGTGGGTTAGTTTCTGAGAAATACTTCCATCAGTTTATTAAAATAACTTTTTATTAGTAGTTCAACGTTTCAGATACTGGAGCGACTCTTCTTCAGAACCTTTTTAGAGGATTTAGCATGTTGAGTGCGATTTCTTTCAATAATTTTGTTCGAAAATGTACAGTTATTGAGTATTAATTCAACGGGATATTTGACCTTGAGATGACCCAATAGATCACTTTTGCCCGTAAGTGAATCATATATTCGAAGGTAAATCTTTATGCTCCCTTCATTTCCGGTGTCAAAAATGAATTATTGTATTAAAACTTATTAAGTTGACCTCGAAGTGACCTCTAAATTTGACCCTGTGTCCAACTCAAGGTCAATGTAATGTACGTCCTTTTCTATGTTCCAGTTTTCAACCAAAAATTTTTCCCTGAAATCTTTACCTTTCGAGATATTCCACCTCCCCTTTACATTTTCTGTACCCAGCATATTATGTAGACACTATAAAAGATATATATATATATATATATATATTGTAAATATTTTGATGCAAAATAATTTTTAAGTTTTTGAAGAGATTACATACCTCGTAGCATTGAATGAATGAAGTTGAGCTCGAAGTCCCAGGCGTTTGAAGTTAACTCAAAGTCAAGCTCAAGATCATTGCCGAATGCTCCCTTTTGTGCCACTTTCGAGATATTCCACTGCTTCTTCACGTTTTTTGTACTCTGTATATTATGCACATATTCCTTAAAAAATATATTATAAATAGTTTTATGGAAAATAACTTTCTAAACCACAGAGATTGTATACTACAAAGCAATTAGGAACTAGGAATTCAACTACCGATAAATCATCGTACCCTTTGCAGGAATCGACCCAACGTTCACAGAGGAGAAACTTTGTAGACTTGCCCATGAACACGTTTGATCACCGGCGTGGGGTTCCTTTTCGCCCTAAAATTTCCCGTTTATGTATAAAGTAGATGTTCCTATAAAATGTATAGATTTCTTCTGGATACTTATGATCGTGTAAAATTTGAATTTGTCTCGTTCACGGGACAACCGTATGTCGCTTAAGCGGAGGAAAATTTTAGAGAAGAGAAGGTTAGTAAATTTTTACCTAAAAAGTGTTGCAAGTAATATTTTTCCGTGAAGTTTTTGCTGTGCACTATCGCAGTGGATTCGTCAGTAGAATTGTCCCACCACTGGTACCGGGGTATATCATTGCGTTCTTTGAAGGAACCGAATCCACGCCCACAGAGGAGAAAATTTAAAGACGTACGCCTCAACCCGGTTGAACCCGGTGCCTGTTTTACACGATAGTAGACGTGGCGTTAACATGTTACAGGTGAGCTCTGGGCTTGGATTTCTGCTGCTTCTAATTTCGAATGTATTGATTCCTTGTCATATAATTTGCGCACTTTCGATCTGCATGACGTGGAATTCATCTTGACCGCAGGTTCTACTTCGTTGTTTATTGCCGCTTATTCTGAAGAGTCTCTAGCCCCAATTCTTCTGACCAGGTGGTGTGGAGCTTTCCATTAGGGCTTCTCCAATGTTGGTACGGTTGGTAGGTATACACTACCGCTGCCGACGATGACGGTCCCGGTCCTTCTGATCCGGTGCTGGTTACCGGTGGTGCGGAACACTATATTGAGGTTTCTCCAATGTTGGAGGTGTATACTAGCGGTGCCGGTGAGGACGGCCTCGGTCCTCCTGACCCAAGCGTGAGGCTATTGGACGTTCGTTCAAGGAATTTGTTCCCTCCCATTCATGGAAAAATTCGTAGACAGCGTCAGCGTCGTCACATTAACACTCCTTTCGCTCTCCCACTCGATGCTAAGCCCATCGCCCAAAGAGTTCTAAACTTTCTGCAAACTTCTACTGCTTACAGGCAACAAAACATTCACCCTCAGATTTTCTTCCAGTTAGTAGTTGTGTTCCCCAGGCGTCCATATAGGTACCGAAACTGTTCTCCATGTTCATCAACGATATCAACGTCCGCCCTATCTACCATTCTAAATACACGTATTGCTTTACTAAAATCCCTTAAAATGCAACTGCTTACATTTGTATGTGAATTTTTTTTACAAGCTTGACTCTACTTTTTTGCACAAGCTCAATATCGCCTTCAGTCATGTTTTTCCACATGTAAAGTCGATCTTGGGTTGTAGTTTGAATCGTAATTTTCTTAGTGCGCTTTTTGAATACTTGAAAATTATATAATCGCTTTATATATATATATATATTATAACTTCCAAACTCTAGTTTCAATTCGTTGTTTTTTTCATCTTTCTTCAATTTTTTTTTTACTTAGTAATTCTAGCTGATCGCTAATTTCTCCAAAATTCTTTACTGTTTTGCGTTCTCTTTTTATTTTCCTGAACATTTTTATAAGTACTTACATGGCTAGAGCTGCATTCTGAAATAGATAAATAAAAATGTAGTTTTTAAAACACGTCACACCCACCATAAACAAATTAATGCGTCATACACAAATGTAATGTGTGAAAAGGACATGTTAAGTAAGTTCTTTTAAATAGATATACTTAACTTAATATTCAGCAATTCTGTGGAACCCATCCTTCTGTAAATAATCTTCGTCTGCAGAGAAAACGCATTCATTTTTGTACAGACATCCAAGACCAGATTTATATTCTTATATAAAAAATGAAAAAACGAGCTCACTCCTGTTCCTTGTTCTATGGTTAACGTGGAAGTACTTGCTCCAAATGCTACCGAATCATGCATTTAGATAACTCTACATAAAAAGGTTGAAATTTTCGTATAGCAAACACATTCTACCAATATTTGAATAAACTCGGAACTTGCATCTTTTCTAGCTGTTGAAGGGTGCTAAATAATGTATACACGTACATAAAGCTATATTACTAGATATATGTATATATATATATAACTCACTGAAAGCATTTCTGTGATAAGAACCAAAATTTCTTCTGTTTGTAGTATGGGAAACTGCAAAGGGATTTGCATGCAAATTGAATAACGAAATGCAAATATCCTTGAAGGCCGAAATATATTCAGTAACACAGGAAATTTACAAGGAAGAAATTTTTGAAATGGTGATATCATAGAAGAAAATCGATTGAATTTTCGTGTATCCTTTCAACTGAATACAGCCAGTGAGCTAGACTCTAACTACCTTGGAGAGATGTTGGGGAGTTTTCCATTTTCAGATACAATCCCTCTGCTGCCTTTCCCTTGTGTTATATAGTTATAATGCAGAACGGAGCCAACTACGAACTCTATATGTAGGAGCAAAACTACTTTGGGTTGATATCGTTAACTGTGCACGGTTGAGTTACACTTTACGCCACTATTCTATAACTTATCCAAGAAATAGTTGGGTGAAGTAGCGCAGGCACGCAAATTAGAGGAAATAGATATTTATAAGGGAAATTAGATTATATAGAGCACTTATCCAGATTATTTGTGCACGTGTGATATAACACAGTGAATCTGTCTACCACAGATATATGCTAGAGGGGGTATACATTCTCACTAGTATGCCAATGGCATTAATATTTGTTAAAAAATTGACTGGCGGGTTTTTTTGTTCCTCTCTAGCAACCTAACTAACAGGGTAGTTTATACCTTTAAATAAAATCTAAACTGCATGCATATTTTCAGTTCAAAATGTCAATATATCACCACTGGATTGCATTCGTACACTTTAAATAGCTCAAATAAAATCATATAATGCTGTTTATATTTCTTCCCCCCTTTATTTGTCCTCTAATGAAGCGTAGTACTTCTCTCTGAGCTAATACAAAACAAACAACAAAAGTTCCAAGCTGTGTTCTGTGCCAATATTGCAATCTTATTTGGAACAAACATGTGGTGTAGATAGAAATGTCCTTGTTTTTTCTTTTTATTTGTAAGGGCGCCATTACACACCTACCCACCACACATCATGTAGGATTCCTTCTGTGGTGATATGCCAAGTTGGTTTCATTGAGAAAATGAAAGAGGTAAACGAGCAAAGTTCCAAGTTTGAAAACTTTTAAGGGATGGCAAAATCCACAATTTAGACGAAATGTGTATAACATTTCGTTGCTGTTCTCCTCCTAGCCGCATAGCATACGAAATGCATCAGTGAAAAAAAAATTTTGGCACTTGTCTGGTCCTTTGAGAGTCTGGTGTGAATATCTTTTTTTCCAATTTTTTCTCAAACACCATCATCTGTTCTAAGGATACGTTTGGGAATGAATGAAGTTGAATTTTTCGTCTGTGCTTAATATATTTTCTCCTCAGCACAAAGGGTGAGGAGAAGATATGTTGGTAATTTGGATAAAATGTGTACTACTTACTCGAAGATATTTAACCAAAAGCTAGTTATACGCGTGTAACTAAATATTTCAAGATAAAGGTATTGGCTATTTGGTTCATGTATGAATTCTTATAGGAAGACGTAGCAATTTCGACAACCCTTTGGAATTATTTTTTTGATACGTGAATGCCTTCTTACGCGATAAAATGGACATCTTTAAACTTTTACATAATTTTCTAAAATCATTTTTGAATAATGCCATTTTCGTTACTATTTTAAAGATTTTAAATGATCATGCAAAATCGGTTATTGACCTTGGGGTTGAATAAGTGGTACTGATTCACGACCTCTCAAAACTTCAGCACTGTGACGGTCCCAAAAAGGGCCCTCTTTTACTTTTTTTTTATAACTTAGTGAACTATTTAAGGACTGGGGAAAGATATGTTATCAAGGATACTTTGAAGTATATTTTTACAAATTTTCACTAAAAAAAATAATTAAAATTAAGGCGGATATGTATAGGAAAGTGCCGATCCGTAAAAAATTTCTTTCCCAACGGTTGTGTCAATACTTCTGGTATGGTTCAACTGAAAAAATAAAATGATACATTTTCTTAATCTATATAAATATAGTTAACGTTAAGCGTAGCCGTTTTTTGTTAAATTACTTTTTGACAAAGTGGCGGCATGTTAAAGAAAAACTTCAATTTTTCGACAATTTTTCTTCATTCAAGCGACCGTAAAAAATAGTAGTTTTCAAAATAAATAAAAAAAGGCTACACTTAACGTTAGCCACTATGATTACGAAAATTTTGGATAAGAAATTTTTACGATCGGATTACTAGTGTTCGAGTTTTCGTTAACACGTGTTCGGAAAAAGTCATTTCGAGAAAAACGCGATTGAAAGTTTAAGTACGTGTTTTGTTTTTAAAATACCAGAGAGAACTAAATGCCGAATATACTTCTTATTATTATGAACATTAAAGTTTTAACGTAAGAAGATCCTAGCAGTCTTTACGTTGTATATGAGTCAAAAAAAGAGAGGCGAGGGGAATTATTCCGAACAAAGTATAGGCACACCAGCAGGTACGATCAATCAGGAACAACCGCATTACATGCACCCACTAAAAAGGCTATAACTTCGTCATTTTTACGAATTTTGACATACAAAATTTTAGACATATTCTTGAAGGTATGTACTTTAAGATAATGCGAAAAAACCAAAAATCGGTTTTTTGACCTCCCCCACAGTGGTGTTCGCCTTGAAATAACTGCCACGAATAATACCAAGTAACAATTTCTTTTATATTTGGGAACTCGTAACCTTTTATCTTTAGAACGACAAGAAAATGACTGAATCATATAGAACAGGGGTTCCAACCTTCGGCCCATTGTCCACATGTAGTTCACAGAGAAATTATACGATTTTTTTTAAATTTTACAATAAAAATGTTAAATTATATGGACAAGAAATAAGTTCCTCTTCCATCAATCCCTGTAGTAACGTATCGATGGTAATAGAGGTCTTACAAAATTTCATGTGCCCCGCGTGCAAAAAAGTTTGGATGTCCCTGATATATAAGATACGTAACGTACGTTTCATAAGATCATATGTTTGAATCCCACTGGATTCTACAAAGGGTGGAAGCTTTATTGTTGGCAGATAAATAATCAGTAAAAATTATTGGGACCTATAACAATTATATACATCGGAATCGGCAGTATAATCAGCAGATCTAGCAGAGAAGAAGTTGCCCTTTTATGGATATTAATCGATTAAGTTGTAATGAGAGTCCTTGCAGTATGACGATTTATGGCGAAAACACTGATGCACAGATCAAGCTCAAAAAGAAGACAAGATATAGATATTAGTCCTTGGTCGAACAAGAAAAAGGAGATTGAATTCAAGCGCAAATACACATTCAACTCATCCCCGCCTCCCACTAAAGTTGGTTATACATAATTATTATCGTGAAATATATTTTAATAAATAATATAGATTCTCTTTGACGACATATAAGCAAATCTGCAGCAAATAATTAAATTCTTTTCCCATTAAATTATTCTGAAGTTGGTGTAAACAAAAGATACAAATTGCTACTGTCATTTTCCAAGTAATATTAGATATAAATGAGTTCTCTTAATAACTATGTAAAAAATGAACTATAAACAAACGATATAAGTCAGTTTAAGTAACGAATTTAGTTGCAAATTATAGATAACTTTCGCTAAGATTAAAAAAAGAAACATCAGAAAAATAAAATGAATTATGTAGTACTATATTTCATATATTTCCTGTTATATAAGATAGCAGTAGGTAAAACTAAGTAAAAAATCGTTAAAAATTATCCACAACAAAACTCCCTTCCTGCCATCTATTTTGTCGAGTCATAAAGTGTCAAGCAGCTTCCCGCCAAAATAAAAAATCAAGTTAAGGATCGAGGGGCCTCCGGATGAGGAGAAGGAGAATGTCTTTTTTGGTTTGGCTCTCTTCCGTTTTTGGTTTGGTTGGAGTAGCGTGGAGTTGAGTTTTTTCCGGCCGTTCTAATTAAAAAATAATTTAAAACGTATAAAAAAAAATTTAAGAAATTAAAGAAGTCATTCAAAGTAAAGTAAGTAAAGAAATCAAAACCAAGATTGAAGAAATGAAGGTGGAAAAGAAGAAAATAAATTGAAGTAGACGTAGATCGGAGGAAGACTGCAGACTTCGTGGACCCACACGACCCAGGCCTGGGAGTTAAATAAGTAGGTAGGCTAAGTTTTTTTTGCACGAAAATAAATTGAATATATAAAATATTGTGAACTTTTCAACTTTTCTTCCTGGGTTTTGTGAAATTGTGGATTTGCATTCTCGGGTAGATTTAAAAAAAAAAACTAATTTCCATGCGGTCAGCTGTCCCCTAGACCAGCTGGTTACAAAGTCGACTGTCAATTTTTGTCAATGAATCATATAAAAAATTATATTAAAAGAAAAGCTACAGTGTGAAAAAAAAATAAATTAAATACATGAATATAATGTTTCTGATGTATACAGGGTGTCCCAAAACTCAACGTCAAGTCGGGACCAGTGGATACACCAGTTTATGAGTGTTCATAAAAAAATATTAAAAAAACTTCATGTCTGATCATTTTTGAGATTCAGACATTTTTTAGTGAATTGTGAAAATCGCATAAACTTGACGAAAGATAGTGTTTTTCAAAAAGTATGCAACTTTTGGTATTATTCAGAAACCCTGCAAATAGCAGGGTTATTCAGGATTGCGTAACAAGCATTACTATGAAAAAATATGCAAACTTGTAGTCACAGTATCTAAAAGTACGGTGCAGAGTGTCGCTTTTCACAATTCACAAAAAAATACCTGAATTTCAGAAATGATCAGACATGTAATTTTTTTTTATATTTTTTTATGAACACTTATAAACTGGTATATCCACTGGTCCCGGCTTGACGTTGAGTTTTGAGACACCCTTTATATGGTGCTCTATTTTTAAAACCGTTATAAAATCTATAATAACAAATTTGAGACCGAAAAAAATAAATATTAAAGTATTCTCATTTCTGTCAAATTAAATATATAAAACCTTCTCGTGGCAAACTTTTAGATCAGTCAATCAGCATCAATACAATGATACTACTTGTTTTTTTTTCTATATTTTTTAACTTACTTTTGTTAATATCTACTCAACGGCATATGGAATCAGGTCATCTTAATACGGTCTGGTCCCAATCAGGGGGGGTAATTATTTACTTTATCTGTTTTACTACAATTAAATTAAAGTTTATTTTAAAAACGCTTTTTTATATTAATTTAATGTTTTCTTCTGATTTCATGTATCCGGAATTTTTTAAAATAATTTTTTATCTGATATATTATGTAGTAGTTCGATGTTGTATGGGTTAGGCTTATGTCCAGTCATGCTTCAGTGTTTAGAAAACCCAGGACTTGGATTTGGAGAATCGAGTACAGCTAATATGTTCTTTATATATTGTGTTTATAGATCCCTTTATTTATTCAATGTAAATAATATCACAATCTTCACAATGTACCTTATAAACTCCGCATTTATCTATCTTATTAACTTTGGGCTTTAGCTTATTATTAACTATCATATATCTTAAAATTCTATAGTTTAAAAAGGTTGTTTTAATATTTTTTCTATTGAATGATTTATTAAGGTTAGGGATTAAAACCCTGGGTTAACCCTAACCCAAAACCGGGTCAATAACCCTAACCAATAAGCCATGTTAATTAATTGGTTATAACTTTGTCATTTAAAATTAACTAAGTTGGGGTTATTTAAAAATTTCCACGCCTTAAAATTGCACATATATTTTATATGCAATTAACTCACAGCCTTATAAAAATTATTCTCTAATTTTATGTCCAGAATATAACGAGAGAAATGGTGATCGGATCACATCAAACTTAAAGTTTTATAAGTTATGAATTTAATCAGATAACGTAGGTAATACAATTGTTAAAAATAATAAATATTTGAGCAAACTAGGTAGACAGTAAAAAGTGTTAAAATTATCGAACAATAAAAAATAAATGAATTAAAAAAATTTACAACCAATTATCTAGTTATGTGCAAGCTATAAGATCAACAAAGAAAGTTACGAATGTAATGAATGTAATCATTAGTGAATGAATGCAATACTTAAGAATTCATGCAGTCTGTGTGCATATAAACGTAGCCATTGCCACCTAGAATTTGGCAGTGATCGCTGTATCAACGTTCTGGTGTGAGAGTGGAAAGGGGCGACTGAATCCGGATAGGCATGGGTTCCGGTCTCTTGTGCTGGTCTCTGGGCCGATGGATCTCGAAAAAGGTAGTTGGAGTATGCTAGCTCTTGTGAAGTTTAAAGATGATCAACCAAAGTACAAAATAAATAAAAACCAAAATAAAGTAAAACAAAAGCGAGGTTAGTCAAGCTAGAGTTTCAAACACCAGAAATTTTATATTCAACGAAGGGAGACCAGCCAGAATCCAGTTGTAAAAGGAAGCAGTACGACCGCGAGGAAAACGCATCATCGGACGGTAGCACTAAGTTGCCCAGGCCTGGGTGGGGGATAATTTAGATAAGTACCTACTATTAGAAATTTGTAATTTAGTTATATATATTAGTTATTTCTTATGAAAATTTTTGGGGGTTTGCATCA
>QYTT01089746.1:95663-106172 GCA_006980735.1 Dasypogon diadema | reverse complement strand
CTCTTCCGATCTACATTACCCAGTAGGGATTTTTGCAAAAATAGGGATCATTGCAAAACACTTTGAATTCATTTATTGGCTTCTGATTAGGGCCTTATATCAGTTTTTAATGTTTTTGAAAAGTGAATTCGCACTTTTATGTGTTTCACGTATTTACTTCATTAATTGCGGGTTTTTTTAAAATTCTTCCCACTTTTTTTCTCGTATAAAATTCTATTTGCAATTCGCCACGTGCTGATCTCGTCAAAAATTCTACAGCTGTAAACAGTTATTTGCTATCCCGTTTGTCCAATTGTATTCAGTAAGTTCTTATCCTTTAGATTCTTTGGAGAAGAATTGTTGTTCTGACTTGTTAATTAGAAACCATTGTCATGATAACCACAAAATTCCACGTGTTTCGGCGTTTTCTTTCCTTTTTCCCTTTTTTTAAACTTTTATGCTCCAAATAGGGGCTCCGCCTTATGCCATTAAATTTGAAGTGGCCTTTAGCAAATTTACTCTTTTATTTTCCTCCTTGACGTTTTTCGAACGGTCTCGGAAGCCTGGCATAAGGGGATCCTTTCGTCCTAGGGTTGATTCGATACAAGTGAATACGAGTACTTACTCGATACTTTTCATTCGAAACGAGTAAAAACGGTATCGATACCCTGTCGTTTCGATCTAAGTAAGAGTCGAATCAAGGTGGTGGTATCGGGTCATATGAGCATGTTCATTATTAATTTCATATTTTATTTTTAATCCTTCCTGAGGAAGCCGAATTTTTCTCTACTGCCATGTCATGGCAAAAACCACTACAGGTCTACAGGTACATTTCTACACATGAAGAAAATGACAAATTTTCTGATCAAAGGGCACTTACTGCTTAGAGAAGTAGGCACTCTGTAGGAGTGAAGGTGAGTGCAATGAAGTAAATTTGTGTGCGTGGTCATTCAATTCACGGATTTACTAAAATGTGATGTGATTGATATGGTGGAACGCAATTCCGCTAAACAGAGAGCTGTGAATTGTGAGTGATTTTGTTTAAACCTGAAATGATCTGTCGCATGAGATAGATACATGAAAACATTGGATTTCGTTATTAAAAGCTTTTGAATATGTGACGCGTGAAGCTTCTACAGAGAATTAAATTACTATTTCTATGATAATCTCTATAGTGAGTTGCTTATCTAAGCAATTAGACAATCTATCAATAACAGGAACTATGAAGGAAATTGCTCGACCCTAAATTTAATTCAATTACGTAACCCAAGTGCATGTGCTAAAGCGATCCAAAAACTAAAAGATCTCCTAAAATCTGATATTCCTGTGATAAGTAGTTTGATTCAGAACAGTGTATGTATGATTTTTGGCACCACCAAAGAAAACTTTTTCACACATATAAAAAAAGATATCTACAAAGAAAATAGACGAGCTTTCAATGCACTTGAATGGCCCAGTTTGCAATTTGAAAGCAAACCCGGTTGAGAAATGGGAAGACATGAAAAATATATTTCCATCAGTTTATAAGAAGGCACGATCATATTTTATTGTAGTGGGGTCCTCAGTTCCATGTGAACGATTATTTTCCAAGGCAGGGACAATCATTACAAAAATTGATATTTTTGAATGGACTTTCAGAGCAAGAGTTCTTCGCCTGAAAGTCCTCAGGGTGTAATTACGAACTCGACCATTAACACTAAACCCACCAAACGGTGTCATTTGACCGGTGATCTCTCTTTGAATTGCATTATTCAGCGTATTATTTCTCTCAGTTGTAAGCATCTCGGTAGGTTTAGTGTTACGCTTATTTTCGAGTTAATAAGCTTACTGGATTATTTGTTTTCTACGGGAAAATAAATGGCGCTTATTGAAAGCTTTTATGTTTAAAAGTTGCGTCGACAATTGAATTTATAGCGGAATCAATGTAAAACTTCGAATTGGTATTTTGAACTTATTCAGCTCAGAATTCCGCCATAAGTTCGATCGTCGATTCAATTGAATCGAATTGCATAATCTGGCCCCTGGTCCCAGTTTTAAATGTGTTTTTGTTTTTTTTCGGTATAAAGAATCATGTTACTCCCAATATTTTAAGAGTAAATGACGTCTCTTCCATGCGCACAGTTATACAATCTTCGAAATATGGATGTCGATCTGAGACTGGGGAAGTGTAGTAAAAAAACGATATTATAAAAAGAGTAAAGACGATACAAAGAGAAAAAATTGTATTCCTAAAAAATTGTATTACATCACATCTGAAGCGCTATTCCTTAAAAGCCTCAAAGTTCCAAAATAAATGCAGTAATCAGTTCTTTCCATATCAAGAGTCAAGAGTGTCGTCTAATACGTTTTCGTCACCAGTTAAGAGTATTCCTTATTCAGAGTTCTGCCAATCAACCAGCGACGAATTTCAGAGGTACCTGCACCGATCTCATACAATTTCGCATCGCGCATAATTCGTCCTGTTGGATAGTCATTGATATATCCATTCCCACCCAAAATCTGGATAGCATCCAATCCAACTTGCGTTCCCTTTTCAGCACAATACAATATAACACCAGCACAATCCTTGGGATTGGCATGTCCCTTATCACATGATCGGGCAACGCTATACAGGTAAGAGCGACACGCGCTGAGAGTTGTGTACATATCTGCCATTTTCCCTTGTATCAATTGAAATTCACCAATAAGTTGATTTTTCTGCTTCCGCTGATGAGCATAGTCGAAAGAAACATCACATGCGGCCTGCATTAATCCCACCGGCCCTGCTGCCAAAACAACCCGTTCATAGTCTAAGCCTGACATCAGTACATATACGCCCTTGTTGACCTCTCCCAGTACATTCTTAGCCGGCACTTTAACATCCTCAAAAACGAGCTCGCAGGTAGGGCTACCCCTCATACCAAGCTTGTCCAACTTTTGAGCCACTTTAAAGCCATCCCACTTCGTCTCTACAATAAAAGCGGTGATGGCATGCTTGTCGGGGCCGGAAGAGTTTGTTTTTGCATAAACAATGAGAATGTCTGCATCAGACCCATTTGTTATCCAGAATTTCGTGCCGTTCAAAACGTAGTAGTCGCCCTTTTTCTCTGCTTTCAATTTCATTGAAACAACGTCGCTACCGGAACCGGGCTCTGACATGGCCAGCCCGCCTATGTGTTCTCCACTGCATAGTTTCGGCAGATAGGTAGCTTTCTGCTCCTCTGTACCATTGCGTTTTATCTGATTTACACACAGGTTGGAGTGTGCGCCATAGGATAAACCAATACCACCTGCAGCCCTAGAAAAGTGGAGCATTAGAGGGCGCTTCCTGATTTCTACAGCAAAACCTTACTTTACCCCCGATGGCAATGAAATGTTAATTTCGAAATATGAAAAGTTAGTCAAATGGTTAGATTTTCTCATGAGACAAAGGAAAGAAAGAAGAAATGATACCTTGAGATTTCTTCCATGATAATGCAGTGGTCCAGGTAAGTCCCACCCGTGCCTCCGTGCTCAGCAGGAGCAGTTATACCCAAAAGGCCTAGATCTCCCATTTTCCTCCAGAATGCACGAATATCTCTGGAAAAATTACACGTCACAATTTTGCGTCGTTATCTAACTTCAATAGATTACTTGAAGTTGTCCGTCTTGTCTATTTCCTGGGCATATGGGGCCAGTTCTTTTTGGGCAAAATTGAAGACTGTTTCACGGAGCTAACAATAAGAATCAAATTAAATAGTTTCAAAGTTTCAAAAAAATAAATAGTCACCTTCTGCTGTTCTTCGTCAAGGCCAAAGAGCGTGTCGTCAATTGGATAATGGGACATCAGCCGAGACAGTGCACCTGCCTGCAGCAGTCCCTTCCTGGGAATCAATTTATTCCACACCGACTTTGTTATTAATCTACTCGCCATTAGACTCTTGTAGTATTTTCTGTATCACCAGGAATAATGTAAAATCCTAATTACACGGACCGTTTGTTTGCGAATAAAATCCTTGCACTTTGCCACCAACAGCCCAGTGTTACCGTCTCACGTCTGAAGCCACTGGATTGGCAAATTTCCAATTCATTATTCATTTGTCAAGAAATGTCAACGCGCAGCTTTTACCTTTTACCTAACCTTTCCACCTAAACCTGTTATTTACAAATGACTATAGCTAATTTCATAACCTTGTAATGTTGCAATGTAAATAATAGCAGTTTTTCCCTAAGCTTTCAACCTAAACCTGTTATTTACAAATGACTACTATTTTCAAACCCTTCATTTACAAATGACTACTATTTTCAAACCTTACAACAGAGTTACAACGGGTTTTAGTACATGTTTTAGAACAATTTCAAAATTAGTACACCCACACATTGAAAGCGCACGCACACATGGGAAAAACGATGAATAATCGATAATTGGATAACAATTACCATCCCTATCAAGTTGCATCGGGCTGCTTGTCAAATTTGTAAACAGATTTTTTGAAAAGTACTTTTTATTTGCGATCATGAGTTGTGAATTAAAAGAAAAACTGAAGATGTTTATCGTTAATGAAATGTACATAGAATCTTCTTCAAGTGAAGATGACTCTGACTATAATACGTTTACTGACAGTGGCGAAGAAGAAATTTTAATGAAAATTTTTAAAGAACCCGCAAAAAAGCGACGAAAGTATTGCATAGAAAATTATTTTGAAGAAACTGTGCCGAACTATAGTGCAAGCGAATTTTGCACAAATTTCAGAATTAGCCGGAAATTGTTCGATATTCTTTCTGAACGTTTTAAAAGTAGTGATATTTACCAAAATCTCCGGGAAGGGAAGAAATGCTGTCCCTATAAACATTTCGCCGTATTTCTGTGGTTTGCAGGACATGAAAGGGATTCTGTGAGGGATATATCCAAGAAATTTGATATTGCATTGTGGACAGTATGCCAAATGGTTGAAAGAGTATCAAATTTTTTGTGCAGTATATCAGAGGAAGTAATAAGGTGGCCCGACGAAGACAGGAAAGAGGAAATAGCCCAGAGTTTCCAAGACGAGGGGTTTCCCGCTGCAATTGGTATACAGAGAAGAGTACTAGATATCACATAGGAGCGCTTCAGCCTCCGTTGCTTTCAGGAGCCATTGGCGTCACACATATTGTAATAGATGCCCCGAAGGACGGGAAAGAAGACTATGTAAACAGGAAAGGCGACTACAGTATTATACTGCAGGCAATATGTGACCACAATGCGAAATTTACGGATGTTTGCATTGGTCATCCAGGGTCAGTCAATGCAAACAGCGTGTTCCGGAATTCCCCAATATATCAAAAACTTGAAGCGATGTCTACAGGTAAAATTGCTTTTAAAAACGCCTGAGATTTTTGATATTAATACATCTTATAATTTAGACTCGTACATATTGGGAGATTCAACGTATCCTTGCCTTAGATATTTACTGTGCCCATATAGCGAAAACGAATCGTTGAACGCAGCTAAGAAATATTACAACAAAAAACTCAATTCTTGTAGAGCCGTGATAGATCAATCCTTTAGAATGCTAAAGCAGAGATTTCCTCAGTTGCGCTACTGCAAATTGAGAGGGATGGAAAAACTATGCACCTTTGTTCGGGCTTGTTGTGTTCTACACAATCTAGCTGACGCAGATGACTTAAATTTTATGCTTGATGAGACACGAGAAGATTGTATTGAACAAACAAACCAACTAACCAGCGAAAGCGTTAGTCCGTTAGGAAAGGCAGTTAGAGCCAAAGTATGTAAAGAATTAAAATGTTCTAGTAGCCATTAAGCTATGCTATTTGTGTAGTGATTTCCGTTTTACGGGCCCATTATTAAGATAGAGATTGTGCTGAGAGCAAGGTTTACGGGGTTGGTTTGATATCATTCAGGCTGAGTGTAGTTGCGCACCTGTAACGGTAATGCACCCACCATTCGAAAGTTATTCATGCTTCTGAAAGGGGCCGAATTAATTTGCTCACGTAAGCCAAATTCGTTCCGAAATTGTGTGATCTAAAATAGATGGCCACGAATTTCGAACAAGACCTCAAAGATGAGAATTGACAGCTATCTATCAATTAGCCTTTGTTCGATAATGAACCAAATTTTCTCGTGGCTAATTTTCCAACTTCCTATCTCTCGTATTTCTTATCTCTTTACAACATAACGAACGGCTAAGAAGAATCTTGGTTCCGTTGTCTCTGTTCTACGTAAAATCTTCGAGGAAATAATTCTCCAGACAGACCTCTTCCATTCTCCCAATTCAGTTAGCGCAAAGGTAAATCTAGCTCTTCTCCTCATTCAGGGGTTACTTCAAATCGGTGTTCCTTCCCAGTTCGCACTCATTATTAATAAACTCGTCTCCTTCAAAGAATCGATTTCTTCAGCAACAAACGCAGCAAGTCAAATCTTTCTTCAACTGGTCATTTAAAAAGCTCTGTTCTTAGCCTCATTCTAATCAAGTGGAGAACCTAGAGGGGAATCAACGCCTTCGAGGCCTTCCGTGAGCAGGAGCGAGTTAAAGATGAGGGGGCAGATCCCTCGAACGAACGTTCAGGACAGAAGGATTATGAGTGTTTCCACCACCACCGGCAGTACCCGTTTCCAAGACTCGAGGAACCTCAACACACCTCAAAGCCATTGGCGACCAACGTCGGTGTAGAACTCGTAGATGAGACTCATTCCGCGCCACGCAGAGCCAAAGCTCGCAACTCAGACAATAAGGAACCAATCATTTCGAAGTTGGCAGCAGCTAACATATCCAAGACCCTAGCTCGCCCCCAAAAAGCCTAATACTACGTAAAATATCGTCCAAAACAGGCATAACTGCGTTGGAAAAAGCGGGGCGCGAAGAGGATTCTGAGTCAGCACTGGTAAAAGTTCTACAGAGATCGTCCATTGAGTTGGACAATGCATGACACGGTCGCTATGTAAAATAGTTGGATTCTTGCAGAATAATTAGGGAAAATGACTAGACGATACAATCGTATCCTCATATTGAAAGCAGGATGTATTTATCAATTGAATAAAGAAGTCGGAACATGGTGTTGGAGCCGTCGAAAAAAACGTTGCAATGGCTGATGCAATGGCACAACTAAAAGTATACAGCTAACGCTGTACCCAGGAGAACGTCTGGTAGAGCCTTACATCCCTAAACCAGTAAAACCAGCAGCAGAAGTGCCACATTACACCGTAGGTCCAGAAAGAATCACCTCGTAATTTTGCTAATTTTTCCTAAATATGAGAACGACAAACTCCAAATAAGCAGGTGTTCGAGAGAACATCAGGTAAAATAAGCAGCGAGCAACGGCTTGTTTTGCAACTAGACCCCCTCAAATAATATCGCAAGTCGAATTACAAACATCTGGGGCCTAGTCATGTAATTCGAAACGACTAAAAATTTTCGATCTTTCAGGGAAATGGTGTCATATAAATCGTTTCGACTAATTTTGACAGCAAGTCGAATTACAAACATCTGTTCTGGCGAAGATGACTTTTTTTTTACTTATATGAAGACACGACGTCAATTCGAGTCAAAAGTTAGTCTACTCGAGTTTCATGGGATCTTTTACTACACGTTCTATAAAACTCCTTGAAATAAAAAAAAGAAAAACTATATAAATAACTTTCGTTTATTTTTTGAAAATTCTCTTCAAAAATTCGTTTCTCTCTTTTAATATCCTATTCTTCTCCTCCATTAGTTCTTCCTTTCTTTTATTATGACTTTCTTGCAGGGCTAATGCTTTCTTATAATATAGCTCCTTGGTCTCTCTTAAAAGTCTCAATTCTGTAGCAAGATCAGCCTTCTTGGCCTTTTCCAAATCTCGACTTTCTTTGTTATATGAATGTTCAAGTATTAGCTCTTCAGTTGATTGGTCCTTAGAAGATGCTGCTTAGAAATTAAATTATTCCTTGTTTCGAATCTATCTAACAATTATACTTACTGGGCTGTTCATTTATAACTCCTTCATTTGTACACTGACTGTCCTCTTCCGCTATTGAAATAAAATGTGTAAGATCAGAAGAATCGCCCTGTAATAATGCGGCCATTTCTCTAGAAAATACAATAAATAAGGCTTTGTTCAGGATTCAGAAAGATAAATGAATCATTTCGTTAAAGCACGCTAGTTAAATTTGCAAAGGCTGATAAAGATATCCATTAAAAAATATCGTTTGTATGTAAATGGAAAATTTGCAAGTTGCGCAAGCATGCATTAAAGTTATGTAGTTATAATTTTCACTTACTCTACATATGGAAACTTGTGTTTATTTTGTCCCGTCAATTTATAATGCTCTTGAGCTTTTTTGAATTGCCTTCCTAGTGCACGATATTTACCTTCTATCTGTGCTTCAGTAAAATTTATTCCTCTCTCTTTGAAAATTCTAGCAATTTCTTCATACATCTTCCTCCTATTTCTAAATTTCAAGGATTTGCCTATTTGTGGCTTGAAGTCTAGTAAACAGCTTAGAAGTAGTTTCACCTGATGATCTAGCCAGACCGGTCTCTCATCTGAAATTTTTCAATATATATATGATGATAACTAATAGTTAAAGGGGGTAATTTAAAGCCGCGACAAAATGCAAGTGCATCACCAGCAGAATTACCATATTGTATATTAAAAGCACAAGAAACTCAACTATTCAGACAAAAATTTGTTTTATGTACAAAACGTTTTGAATGCAGACACCTTGCTGCCAATATATATTATTAAGTTTTTATTAACTACCAACCCCGCACATATGCGTGAAGCTTTTAAGCTCTCTCTTGCTAGATGCATTTTTGCATATATTTTTCTTACGAAAGCTTTTCTAGAGAAGCGAACCTATTAAACATAATATTGACAACAACTGAGAAAAAGTAGAATTTAAGGCAAGGCAGAACAATTTCCGCTGTTCTTTTTTTCTTTGCTATCTGTGGCGGTTAGATATTTGATCAATAAGTAAAAGCATTCAACAAAACTGGCTACTCGTAAAGTAGTCAGGAGTGAAGTTTGATTACCGGAAATCAAGGGTACCAAATAGCACAGCTCAAAGTTCCATCGATCCATCCGATTGAGCCGAGCTGATGCAAAAATGTTACTCTTCCTCAGTCGTGCAAAGCCTAGAAGGGAGCTAGATTGTCGAGTGTTTGTAAGAGTAAGAAGTAAATCAAAAATAAATGAATTTTAGTGATATCGGAAGGAGTTTTTTATCATCCTGTCGCAGTTTCTCGTAATAGTTATCACGCTGCCACACTATCCTTTCAATTAGTGCGGTCATTGCACAGGCCGTTTCTTACACAAATTTTGTGTACATTTTTTCCTCAGCTTTTAGAAGAGCTTTTTAATTTTTTTACTGTTTATTAACACGTTGAATGCCATGAGCGTCACTGGTGATCCCCCTTTAAAAGCTCTCTCCCGACAAATGCATTTTAACACGTAATTGCCTCACGAAAGCTTTTATGCTAAATGTGGCATTTAACGTGTTAAAGTCTAATCATACAAATAATTTAACACAAGTTTATGTTTTTAAATTGGTGAGATCCTGGATAAGATATAGCATTTTGGAGGTAAGGGTAGTTGTTTCATACATAGTATCTTCCTGTTATCAGCTTTATCTTGATTTATAAATTATTTGTCTCAAAAGAATGAGTGAATATCCTTTTATAGTAAAATTAATATGAGTTACAAGTCAACTGCCAGGTGGGATCAAATGTAACAAGACAATATAATCATTTATTGAAAAGTTCACAACTCCAAATTCATTTTAATAAGCAAAATATCAATTAAGAGGGAATAATAAATTTGATCTTACATTTTCCTCAATTTTTCTCGTAATACACTTGAGGTCCATTATCACTTTCAGAATGCGATAAGTAGCTTGAACACTTTTACCTAGGTCTACATAAAGATCTTTTTCGTACCAGTTGGTATACGCATTTCTTTGAACATATGTAGGTATAAAAACTTGACCAAATTCCTTACCGACGTGAAGTTTCTGTCGGCAAATGTTTTAAGGTCATCTCTTTATTTAATGGAAATATTTGTGATGCCTTTCATGCCAATTTACACTTGCGGTGGGAACGCACGCGTCTATCAAAAATTGCAGGTGAAGAAGGAAGTGAAGAGTCTCCCTACAGACCTATTCATCTACATTTTCTGACAATCGCGTGTGTTCCCACGACAGGTGTGATTTTTGCCGACAACTATTTGATTTGTCTACTTTGAATTGTAGCAGCGCTTGCCATATTTTTGTGTAGTGGAATTTTAGAGAAAACAACACGGCAGTGTTGCCGATTTGTGGGGAATTCCTCAAAATGTGAGGAATTTCTGTCCTCTGGAGGAATGTTGTGGGGAGTTTAAATTTTGAGGAATTTTGGGGAATTTTAAATTGTGTGTAACAAATAAAACACAGAAGTTCTGTGTATAACCTTTCTACGAATATGTAGTATGTAGTGCTCATCGCCCATCCACTCGGTACTATTCCAGGAATCCCTACGAAGTAGTGGTTACTCAGAATGTCACAACACTCTGTTCGCTCGTTTTCAAGATAAATTTTAAGTTGTTAAGCCGGCTGACATAAAG
>QYTT01089746.1:66169-84990 GCA_006980735.1 Dasypogon diadema | reverse complement strand
TGGAAAAGTGGTCGCACAGAAGTTTTTCTGTTGTTGTGTTTCACTTTTTAAAGGGTTATTTAGTTAAAGTGGTTACATTTTGATAAATTCAAGGACCTGGGAGAATGTAAGAAGTGACTATGCTTAGTGAGGTGATGGCATTTTTCGCAAAACGGATGAGGAGAGTTACATGTGAGTAGAGTGCACTTATTTGGTGCCCTTTTCGCTGCATTCTGTTGCGCATTGGTTTGTAGGGAACGTGATGTTGTTTGCAAACAAAGGATTAAACTGGACATTTCATAGGACTTTATAGAAGCTTTAATGAATTAAATTCAAATATTTTATTTCGAAGTGAAGACAAAAGTGTGATGAAATTTCTTGCTATTCTTGCTTTTAACTTATCGCAAAATATTATTTAATGAATATGCCTTTGGATTTCACAAATAGGAAAATCAAGTTACTTCAAATTGAATTTATTCTTACACGAATTTTATGGAACCTATTAATACTAAAAATATATGTATTGTTGTAAGAATCAAAAAAGGGATTGACCTACCGATTACATGAAATCTTCATAGCAAGTTTATTTTACAATTTCGAAGATAAAATAGTAATAGTATTATGTAAAATGAATTTTATATGCATTCGTAATATAATAGCAAAAGTAAGGTATTTAAATATAAAAGTTCTAACCTCTAACTAATTTTGTGTTTTATGAAAAGAAAAGGCAAATGTGTACATGACCCCTCGGACAATCGAACTAGAAAAGATAATATTTTATTATGGTTTAGAGCAGCGGTTTCCAACCTTTTTCATTTGCAGACCCCGCCAAATGATGTAGCATTTTATTAGCGGACCAGTAAGGTAAACAAGTTTTGCAATTTGAAGCATTCGGGACAAATTAGTGATAAGCCACATTTATGTTTAATTTTCAATTAGATTTTGAAATTATTTAAAAAGTTGCATAAATACATAAACAAAAATAAATATTATTTTTTGGTGACGTGGCTTCAAAGTTGTTGCGGCAGGGCGCAGTGCGAAATCTGAATCAAATCAGTTCCTTTTTTTAAGGTATCGCCTAAGCTCCAATAACCAGGGGACAACCCTATGATGCACACAGAACAGTTTAGTCGGAAGGGAATTGGGGAAAGAGAGATTGGGAAATTTTAACCTGACAAATGTTGCAAGTGAGCCACAATTTTTGGCATGACATCCCAGTGGCTTCACAAATACAATTCTTATCAGTAGAATTGCCTCAAACACCGATACCCAGACAAATCGCCGTGTCCTGTGCGGGATTTGAACCCACTCCAATAGGGCAGAAAATCTGTATACGTGCGCCTCAGCCCGCTCGACCATCGGCGTGGGATTTTGTTTTTTAAAATTGGGAGTGTAGAAAATGTTTTTCCCCACAAATAGTGTCTGAAGAAATTTTACAAAAATTTTATAGAATTCTTCTTTAGTTTTGGATATTCATTTTTAATTGATTTTAGATTTAAAGTATGATGTTTGTATTCTATGAAAAGAAAGTACAATGAGTGCTTCCTTCTCCATAATGTAAAGTTGATTTGTGCTCGTATCCTTTGTAAATAGATCAGATATCCATATATGTATTTGAGTTTCTTGGTCAACTCCTGTAAATCGTTTGACTTGACGTTAGTTTAAGAGTAACATGAAGTAAAAAAATTCCTCCAGTAAAATTTTGAAAAAAATGTTATTTATTTCTCTGCGGACCGGTCAAAATTTCTGAAAGACCAGTACAGGTCTGGGAACCGGTGGTTAAAAAATGCTGGTCTACAGCATATATACTTGAAGTTATCGTTTATAAGGGCACCAAGTCCCTATCCAGAAGTGGGTTTATGTTCCATTTTATTTAAGTTTTAATTTCCCAGTCTGGTCATAATGGCTTTGATTAATACTGAGAGCATTCCTGCAAGATATCGCTATTGATTGAAATTAAGGATATTATCCATTATTTAATGCTGTCGTATTTTAAGCGTCTATTTTCCCGATAATTTTAAAATTGGGTATTTGAAATGGTCACCAATTGAAATGGTAACCAATTTTTTTAAATTACATCTTTTTTTAAATTTTATTATTGACGTTTTATTTTTGTTCAACAAGAAAATAATCTTTATTCACTTCGTTGTTTTTATGCTTTCACTTTTATTTTTAGATAAATATTTTATTTTTATAATATTTTTATTTTCAACAAAATTAAATTAATTCACAAATGTAATGGGCAATACTATTTTTATTTTACGCCCTTTCACCACAAAATGCAAACTATTAATGAATAATTCTTACATTGAATTTCCTGTCAATAATTTTACAAATTCAATGTGTACCTGAATTCTCTGAGGAGTTTTCTTCAAAGTGAATTTCGGTATCTTGATTTTGGTCTGTATATAAAATTTCAAAGTGTCTTATTGACGCCCCTAAAAATAAAATTGCGGCAAAAGTATTTGCTCATAGTCTGGGTACACTAAGTGCTAAATAAATTCAATCACTCTCAATAAGTTATAAACTCAATAATTTTGTTTTGTATAATCAATTCTATTCCTTCTACATTCAAATAAAATACAATATGCTTTTAAAATTAAAAATCTAGTAAATATTAGTTGAAACATCAATTACGTAGCGAACCGCAACATATTTTAGATTTTATGAAAAAATATACTACTCCTAATAGATTTACAAAACTGGCTTGATGTTCTTTCACAGCAAATTCCAACTCACGCTACTGAGAACACAAGGTATGTGGTGCGAAATGCAGCCAACTTAATAAAATCTGGCATGCTGAGATGGATGGCATATTTTTTCCGAATAAGTACTACGAAGGCATGAAACACGCCTCTTGAAATGCACTCTGAAGGTTTCAAAAAGCGAGCAGAGCTTTCTTTACAAAGGCTGATAACGTAAAATAAAAAGGGATCTTATCTTAAGGCATTGGAAATTCCTAAGTGGTGGAGAAGGGCCAATGTACGCAACTTCTGTAGAGATGATGTATTTTTACACTCCAAGAAACCTGTTATGATTATGATACATTTGATAGAAAACCTTCGTTAGTTTGAGTAAGTTTTCCACTACCTACCACGTCGGTGGCCGAGCGGGCTGAGGAGCACATCTTTAGAATTTCTCCTCTGTTGTCGTGGGTTCGAATCCTGTACAGAACCCGGCGATATATCTGGCTGGATACCAGTGGTTGAGGCAATTCTACTGACAAGAATTCTACTTACGAAGCCACTGGTGATGTTACACAATAATTTCATGCCGAAAATTGTGGCTTACTTGCAACATTTGTCAGGTTAAAATTTCCCAATCTCCCTTTCCCCAATTTCCTTCCACTCAAACTGTGCTGTGTGCATGATAGGGTTGTCCCCTGAGCTTAGGCAATACCTAAAAGAAAACCTCTCCTTAGGTGAGTACTGGTATTGAATTAAGGGTACAGTTGCCAAGAATCGAAAATTTAAATAAATAATATATTATGAAAAAAATGTTAAAAATTTGGCAATTGGTTTGAAATTTTATAACTTGTTACGGGAGAAGAGGGGAGGCGGTTGAGGATTTACTGAAACCGGCAAAGGGTTCTCTTCCTCCTTCATACACATTGTGATTTGTCTTGATGAGATCTGTCACCCTGCGAAATATCTGCATCTAAAAGTCGAACAACCTGTATATTTGCAGGAGCTTACCAGTTCAGAGGTAACGCAGGGTTTCATAATAACTTCAATAGATACATGGTTGTCCGTGGAGATTGAAATCTCCGGTCCGGTCGGATACAGGTACTTTGTGAGACGGAGTGCATTTAACACTTCCACATGCTCGCAGACGATGCCTATCTCAATGTTATTCTAAATTCCCGATTCACCATAAATAGAAAGGCCTTTCAACACAGCTCCATGTGTGATGCTAGGTCGACTGATACTGGTGTATAGTCACATGTTCAATCGTGGTTTGAATCCCCAACTTTTACCAATGGCTTTTCGGTAGATTAATAAAACCATGTAAGCCGTTGCCTTTTCCTCCAAGTGTGGTTTCGGAGTAACCTCTATGTACCTTATACGCTTTGTTTTTTAGTTCCAACTGAATCCATAGGGCCATCAGGCAACTTTCCTTCCCCTTAGTAAACACTGCATGTTAATGAGCGAAATGAAGTCAGAAACGAAGTAATTGAAATTGGTTAATAATAATTAGAGGAGACGCTGCCTTGCACTTTTTGCGGAATTGGCTCTTGGCAGAACATGAAGAAATTTCAGAAAAAAATTTGTGTAAAGAATTAAACAATTAAACTACTTTGTACAGAAATCTAGTCAAAGAAGAGGAGGAGTGCGGGGCTAGTTGAGCATAGGGGTAAGTTGGGCAATCGAAATATCTTAAAAACTATACACCACACATTAACACATCAAATTAGGGAAAGAAGCGGTTGCGGGAGGGGATCTCATCGTGCGACCGCCAGTCTCGACTTGCTGATCGAGTGAAGTACATGCACGCTTTGTTTTTCGAATGTAAAAAAATAGTGAATGGGAATATTTCTTCTGCAATAGTCAAATATTACCCGTTTTCATTTAGGTAAGTGTTAAACTTGTATAAATTTAGTATATTTTTGATATGTATAAATGATTTTAATATAATTTGAATCAGTTTTTTCATAACCTCACTTTTGTTTCAAATTCTCGGGTTGGGGTTAGTTGAGCAATAGTTGCTCTTACTTTCGTTGGTCTTACTTTCGTCTGTATTAATTGCAACAGCGACAACGATGATTAAGTTTCCAAGATCTCATTAATATTTTCTTTTCTTAAATCAGCTTAAATCAGCTTAATCGGTAATTAAAAAAATGTTCTAGTCTGATTTTAAGTAGAAAGACTGAGTCTAATCCAAAAGTTAACCTTAAGATAATTACGAATAGTTTTGTTGATTCTAGTTTTTTCGTTTAGTGTTAAATGAAAATTACTTTTAATATAAGCATAATTGATAATTACACAAATGTTCAAGTTTGATTATAAGTAGATAAGATAATTCAAAAGTTAAGATAATTATGTTGAGTTTTTGTTGATTCTATTTTTTATGCTTATTATTGAAATAATAAATCAATAATAAAATAAACAAATAAAAAATTGCTCAACTAGCCCCGCCCTAACATATCAGCATCCATCTAAAATCTTCGAAACTACTAGCCATGAACTGACCTTGAGTACTAACATATGAACTGTTTTTTATAAACGTTTCAGGATAGGAGTACATGGACTGAAGCAGTATATAAGCCCAATTTCGTCTATCTTAAAGCATTCATAAAAAAGAGTTCAATTTTCTTGCTCTTCTTCTTGTGCATGGCTTGTAGTTTCGAAGATTTCGATCCATCACGTCCAGTAACCTTAGTAGTGTTGCTTTTTGGAAGCACTTTCCATACCTTACATACACGTGGGAAAGTGAAGTGTTCATTGTATAGAGTTGTAAGCACAAGCGCAAATCCAGAGGAGGAGTTAAGGTGGTTATAACGAACCCAAATTCTTGGTTTTATCTAAAAAAAAATTAATCGGTGAATGCGTGGGAACTTCGAGTCTTTTATTTCAAGAGAAAATTAGGTAAAACCAAGGTTTTGTGGGGGCATCATGACATCAGACTTTTAATGCCTTGACTACATTTAAATTTAGCCTACCTTACAGTGGACTTGCATGTATTAGAGCGCTTCTGACGACATAAGACTCTTATATTCTGGGAAAGTACATACATATCTTAAATAAAGTCAAAACACAACTCTAAGTTTAGAATTGTGTGCTAAATATTTATGAACTTATTTTAGGTGTCTATGGATGCAAAAATCGGTAATCGTATCTTTCTGTTGAAGGCAGTAAAGGGACTATATAGTTTTTCAAGAAAAAGTCCAAAAGAGCATTTAAGCTTTTAAGTGTGCATGTAATTTAGCGATACATTAAATTAACTTATTATCCTTTGTATATTCCAAAGTAATTTTTCTCATTTTTTTCAATACATCCTGAAACATCAAAAGACTTTAATGCTTGATGTAACGTAATATGATATCTAGAAAAGGAAATTAAAAAATGAACTTAAATGTCCCTTATCACAACAATTGTGAATTGTATCTAAAAAATTTATTATTATGAAATAGCAACCAGAATTCTAAAATTAGCACCGGGAGTGTGAAAATATTAGATGCGGCTGGAAAAATACCGAAAACGTCCAATGATGTATCCTACTCAATAAGTGTGACAGGTATTTTTTCTTCGCGGAAGCTTCCCTCAACTTTTCTCATTGAAAAATAAAAAAGTTCGTACACAGCTATGTATGTACGTTTTCAAAAGTTTCTCATTATAAAGCCGATTGCATTACTTTCATGAAAGCTAACGCACGAAAGTACAGAGAAGATTTAATTACCATAGTTTATTAGGCTAATGTTCCCAGTTTGAGCATTTACTGAATTAAATACAGTCTACTTGCACGTGTAGAAGTAGTAACCTATTTTTAGTTCCTCCATCCATATATAAAAACCCAATAGACTACACGAAAAACATTTATATATTGCTCCTGGCATGGAACCATCAACCGCACGTATGTCCTAGAACGGCGCATGAAACAGGTTGGTATTTATCAGAACCGTGTTGCTGAAAATTAGGAAGACCGGAGTACAGTGGAACAAACACGCGATCTCCCATTCCCTATCTCTTGAGGAAGGCCAAGTCCACCAGCACCACCTAATTACGAAAAGTTTACAAAACATAAACAACTTACTATCTGTGAGTGCCTATGGATTTTCCATACCTATTCAAGCGAAAATCAATAGTTAGGCATGAAATTTGTCCGCTTGAGCAAACAAGGATGAGAAGTTGGAAATATCTGAAGTTGGTAGCGTAATGGGTAGGTGAAACTAGTGGCCGTTCAGTACTCAGTAGTCGTCAGCCTCTATTTTAGCCACAAAGTGCATTGCACAAAATTTATTCTGACGTCGAGACAAGACAGGAGCGGTCAATAAGCAATCGACAGGGAGTTCATCTATTTTTAAGCGACGGGCGCATAGATTGACACTTGGTCGCATAAATGTATAAAAAGTAAGATAGACGCATCAATGAGAACGAAATAGTGCAATGCTATGCGAATTAGGTTCGCGGCCCGGTTTCGTTGAACCAATAAAATTTGAACGAGCCATTGAGTCGTACGAAATCTCTAACGAAATTTAATTTTAGACCGACAAATCCGAACGTTGAATACGCGAAATTTTTAAAACAAAAAAAAACCATTTAGAAAAAGGAGAAATTAAAGAAAATATACCGGCCAAGTGGTATCTAGAATAAAACATCAGCGATTTAGACGACGACAGTGATAGAACGAAAACGATTCCGGCAAGACTCCGCTGGCCTGCAGAGGTGAAAACATTTAAATTAAGCCTGTCCGAACGGCAAGTCGAGGTTCTCCAAAGATCCGTAGGAACTTGCCAAAAGTCCGGGAGTAGAAATGATGATTTAGGAAACCAAAGAAAGTGTAGTTTGCGTGTCAAAATAGTTTCCGAGTGATTTTTCATGGTGATTGAGTAACTCAATGCTTTGAGTGCAGCTGAAATTTAAAGAGAAAGTTTGAATTTGAACCCATTGCATGAATGGTACTCGAACATTTTGTGAATTTTATAGATTTGGTGATGAAAATAACTGCCAAAACTAGTTAAAAGTTTAGAAATGGATAGCAAAGATAATGACGAAACTGGTGAGTTTTTCAGACGACAATTCCCGTCAAAAATCTAACAATAGAAACTGGAAAGCCATCGCAAAGAAAAAGCGCTTTTATTGCACCAGGCATCATCATTTATTAATAATTTTTACTTGCAGCGCTTCTAATCGTAATCGCATTAAACTGAGCTGAGTAAGACACGATGTAATACACTAGGGTGGCCAGATATTTTAATATGTATCGTGACAATTTTTGAAATTATAATTTCGCACTTACGTCACAGGAAATGGTGACATATTCATATTCGCAGGCAATAAATTTTTCCAATTCTCTTGGCTTAAAATAATAAAATTACAGTATACACTTATTTTCATACCAAGATGTTATCTTTAGACATAGTTTGAGAGCGCTTTTCTGATTTTTAATAGAAAATTAGGTCGAATACTATAACAATTTCTGTTGAAGATTGAAATTTGAAAGTAAGGAAGATCCTGCTATTAGCTGAACGAAGTCTTATCTGTAATTTTACATTGATGATAATTTCTTATCTGTCGACATGTGGATGTTTTATTCCTAAATCTTTTACTGTAATTAAATCTCTAAGAAAAGCTCAATGAACTTGTCAAGCACACGTGGATTGTTCGTCATTTTGCTTAAAATTTAGATTTTTTCGAGATGAAAATTCCAGAAAAAAGTAATGAGGTAGACAACTTTGGCAGTTTAAAGAAGTAAAAGAGAAAAAGGATTTTCTTTAAATTTATCTCGTCTTTGTTCAAAACAACGTTCATCAGCTTTAATAATTTTTTTGATTTTTGTAATCGATCTTCCCATAACTCTAGTATCCCATACATGCTATCCCCTTAATAATTTAAGTCATTTGAAATAATTGTGTTGCCTAAACAGGATAAGGTGGGTAGTAACACAGACTATTTAAAATTGTCCTTGTAATTAAAACTTGGAATATTAGGAAAATCTTTTCTCGCCTATATTTGGTCATCCCATAAGTAATGTAAAATTTTTACCCTCCACTACTTAATTCATATTTTTTTATCATCTACGTATTATCCGTCCTTTTCTACAACTATTCCCCAGCTATTTACTAATTTTCCGATGTTTTTTCTTCTTTTTTAGAAGTCCATTGGCTTTGAGCCAAAATATTCCACAAATATCCTTCGGGTTTATCTCCTTTCCCTGCAAGTAAGTCTGCAGTTTCTACAATAACGACCAATCTGATGGTGCAATATCTGTTGAGTAAAGTGGGTAAAGCATTCTTTCCCATCCGAATTTCCATAATTTGTTAAGTGTCACTTTTGAAACATATGATCAAACATTATCTTGATTAAAGATTACTCCTCTCCTGGTGACTTCTCTTCGCGGTGAGTTTGGCCCTGTTCTAGAATCTCAAAGCGGATAATCCTTTCCATATGCCATCAAGCACCCAACTAATCTTCTACGGGTGAAGGTACTATTTAGGCTGTAATATACTGGATCCGTCCGTCAAGTTGTGTGGTAACCACTTTTCCCAATCGACCAGACCTTGGCTCGTTCTGGAAACTGATCTGTCCCTGACGGAACTTTGCAAAATACTACGTAGGATTCCATCTGTTTTTTTCACTTTTGTTATAGAAGTATTATATAGTATGGCGATTATGCCACATATTATAAATATAAAATATAATTTAAAGGAAAAGTTTTTATTTTAAAGTTTATAAAGATGGGACCTAAGCCAGGGGTTCTTGATGGCCACTTTATAGAATTTTTCATTTTTCGCTATTACAAAGAGCTGGCCTACTCAAAAGATTGCGGAACTTTAAATTACGTGTAAAATTAGAAAAAGCTCAAGAAACAGTTCACGCGAAAAGTGAACAGATTTAGGCACTTAAAACGAATTTTTTTTTCAATGATGTCATCTTTACATCGACGGAAGAGGTCACTAATTTGAACATTTATTGTGAGAAAATTAAAAACTACAATTTTGATCAATCTTTCTATTTAATTTAAATTTAATGTTTTTGTTAGGCACTGCGAAATTTTAGGTATAGCCTCTTGAATTTTACAGAATAAATTGCTGATAAAATAACGAAATTTTTGAAATAGGCACGAAAAAAATTTTCCATCTTACTTTTTTCGCTATAGCATTTCAAAGTTCAGGTATTGGGATCTTTTAAAACCCTGCTCTCTTTCATCCATGATTGATGGGACACTCTCATCACTCCCCGCAGGGTTATTACACTTTATAGTCATAATAAACCCTTTTTTTAAATTCCTGAAAATTCACTTAAAAAACAAAAAATAAGGATGAAAAGCGGTAGGTATAAGTTTTGTCTTTCGACTAAACTACAAGGGTGATTTACCAATCTTTCTTCAACATATTTTCCTATTCTTGTATGGAAAATTGAACATTTTTCAAAACTTTTTTAAAAATGCTTTTTTTCACGTAAAAAATTTATTCCTTTCGTATTTTTCAGTTATTGTTAGGGTTAAATAAAAAAAATCCAAGAAAATGTGGTCAAGGAGAATTTTTGCTCATGTGATTTTTTTGGTGAAAACTGACCACAAAATTCATATTTTTCAACTCTGACTTTGAATAACTTTTCAAGGACACAACCAATCGGGAAAAGTAAGATAATGTTGGAAAGCCAAAAGTGTCCTCTTTTAAATGGAATCAGTTGTTATCCTCTCTGATGACCATGTAAGGAGTTATAAGGATTTTATAGGATCAAAAGGTATAAAATCTTTGGGCGCCATTTTGGGTGGAGGGAGTAATTTTAGGGGGGGGGGGGGTCTCCGAATAAACGTTGGACGCTTCAAGGAATCGACTAATATAGCGCATATCAAATAATTACCGGACACCCTGTATATACATATATAAATATATTCTCTCCCGTGGTGATAATTTCAAAACTTTTACATAAAAGTTAATCTTCTTCAATGTTTTTCTTGAAATTCTATCTAACAAAAACAAGTAGAATTGCTAATTCCCCAATGCACCAGTGCATAAGTACAGTAGTGTTGGAAAGAGATACGGCTTCAACTTGTTTAATATACTCTTCACCCAACAGACACTCAGAGAAGAGTATTTTGGAAATTTAAACCTGACAAATGTTGCAAGTAAGTCACAATTTTTGACATGAAATTATCGTGCAACATCTCTGTCGCTCCGCAAGTACAATTCTCGTCAGCAGAATTGCTTCAACCACTACTGGTACCCAGATATATGGCCGTGTCCAGTGCAAGATTCGAATCCACGCCAACAGGGGGGAAAATCTTCAGACGTGCGCCTCAGCCCGCTCGACCACCGGGTGCGAGCGTTGCCTTTTGATCATCTGTTTTGATTTTTATTATTTTTTAACATAAAACTTTGGGAGTAATTATGACTCTCAAGTTTTCTTTTAACAAAGAAATATCTTTGTCTTTATCTTTCGGGTGATTTGTTTCCAAATGTCTCCGTAATTTTATTGGTATTAAGGAGCTGTTCGCCGCAAATTAACCGCATTTGGAACTTCGTCGTCACCAGTACTTATAAATCCAAACAACAAGTAATCAATATCATATTTACGTCTTTCCGTTGATACCTGCCCAAAGTCGGAAGATTCCAAAATCGGAAGATGTGGCTTTATGGGACTAGAGTTTGGTGGTATTACAGGTTGTGGAATGTCTGCGCTTGTAGAATCCGCGGTCTCTACATTACTGGTAACGTCAGCTTTCTGAAAATCCTGAACTTTAATATTTATGCAAAATTCTATAATGACGTAAACAGTACACGTCGTGCAAGTTCGATAATGACGTAAACACTACACGTCATGCAAGCATCACAGATTTTGTTGTTTCCAGGAAGCAGTTTTTAAAATCCCTGAAAATCGGGTATTTCAATTGTGACGTCAGCTTTGTATTATATATGCTCCTAATTTCAATAATTTGAATTTTATTTTTAGATATCTAGTTTACGACAAAAAAAACGAAATTTGCTGTGCACTTAATTTTACTTTTTGATAGAAAAGAACGAATATCGTATGAGTGTGGTGCTGTCTTTATATAAAGTTAGTACCACATCGAAATTTTACGATAAAATGTACAACGACAAAATTTATCTTTTCACGACAAATTTACGACAAAAAACGACAATTTTTCAGATACCTACTTTTAATTTAATTTGGACAAATGTGTGGTGCTAACTTTATACACCTACCAAGTATAGAATTACGACGCGCGGTCCATGTGTTTATGTCGGTCGATTTAAATAAACGAGTGTGTGATGCATGAAATACACGAGGAAATAAAGAAAAAACTCTTAATGGAACTTACAATAAGAAATCGGAAAAATAATTTCCGCAGAAAGCCGGAAAATATATAAAGAGAAATTGAAAAAAACAACAAAAATTTGTAACAAGTGAATATTCAAAAAAAATCTTTATATAGAAATTTAAATTTAAATTCATACTTTGTTAACCAAAGTGTTTTCATGATATTACAAATATCAATGTTAGTACAAAAAAATTTAATGTTTTATTTAATGAAATTAATGCGCGTTACAATTAGAATTGATATTTGGATAAATTAAATTAATGCTTTTCGAAATTAATTTAATGGCTTAGTAAAATGCATGTGCTTTTTCGTAAATTGAATTCATTTAAAATCAAAAATAAATCTGCAGAATTCATTAATTTTCAAAAATATAAAAATCACTTAAATAGTCCTTTAGAGTTATAAGGTATAGTATAAAGTTTGATATTAAATAGACAGCTGTATATAGTGTATTTTTATGGATCATCCTAAAACTGCTGTAATCTGTGCAAAAATACATGGAAGATTTATGTTATCTCGACAACCATTACTCACCTAGCCAGGCTCTATCATCTGATGAAGTATAGCCGCTTTAATACTAAACACCTTGTATTAATATTCACCATTGTAGCCTCTTGGTAATTTCGTGATTCCTGAATTTCACTCGTATTTACCAAAATTGTAGTTGAACTATAGTACTTCAAGTTCGATTAAAAGTATTTGCTCAACTTTTAAGCTTTAAAAACGCATTAGAACCCGTATATATATATATATGTGTCACGGAAAAATCTTTATAAACGAATTATTTCAATCGACAGTTCAGTTTGAGTAAACGTGAGTTCATTTTACTAAGCCATTTAATTAGTTTGAAAATCCTATATTCAAATAAAGCACTTCACCGGCACAGGTTTAAAATGTCAATGACAAGTTAATACAACATTTTTGGATATTGAATTACGTTT
The DNA here is from genome assembly GCA_006980735.1 of Dasypogon diadema. Classification (NCBI taxonomy): domain Eukaryota; kingdom Metazoa; phylum Arthropoda; class Insecta; order Diptera; family Asilidae; genus Dasypogon; species Dasypogon diadema. Next base: position 72,085 of record QYTT01089746.1, on the reverse strand, counting down.
ATTTTTATACAAAAAAGTAAAAAAAATAAGTGTAGTTATGATTTCATTTGAAAATTCTAATTGCATTGAATAATGTTTATGTTCTTTAAAAACTTTCAAAATAGAAACTTTTAAAACTTTGGCCAACAACACCTGAATTCTTTTCTTTAAATAGTAGTTAAAAAGAAGAAAATAAATGTACAGTCATTGTTAATTTCAGAGTAGAGACAACTCATAATTAGACGTAATTATGGGTTGCCTCTAGCCAAGGCTTCTTTGGAAGACTTGTGGATGATTTCTTCAAGCTTTTCGATTACATTTAAAACAACTCAAGTTTTTGTCCGAATTTTGTTTTTTCTTTTTCCTTCCTACACGCCAACGTTTCGTGTGATAACGCATCCTCAAGGACTCTTTATAATTGGTTATAATGACAATTATTTATTAAAACAAGTGAAGTGCAGTGTAGTAACTTACTTAATAAAATAAAAACAGTGGGTCTAATTAACTACAAAACATTGAACTGAGATACACAAAATCTATGTAAATAGAAATAGCAAAAGAATCTACACTGCAAAACTATTCAACAATCTGATCGCACGTCTGTCTGCTTGTCAATCTTTTTTGGTTCTGTTTGTTGTGATCAACTAATGCGCAGTATATTGCAGTTATTTTCTCTCCTATCTGTCCAGCTTTAGCAGATATGAAAAAAGTAGTATACTTCGCGTAAGGTGTCACAAGTAATCGTAATTTTTTAGGAAAGAACAGAAACACTACTTATGCAGTCTTATAGAGAGAACTCTATAGATTACAAAATACACCACACACAATAAAAACTAATGAAATATACTAAACAAAAATCAAAAATAGATATTCTTATGAATTGGCTGGATACTTCAACGTTCTTTTTTTATATAACTTCTTACCAAATAAAAATATCGATATCTGTCCTCGACATTCTTTTTATAGACATGCCAACGAATTCACTTCACATAACTTAATATAAAAATCACTCATTTGAACATTTCTTGCCAAGCGGTAAAGTTCGGGGTATTGACATGTTGCAGGTGGGCTTATTCGAGCGTTCCAAAAATGGTGGTGCCCAGAGAGTTAATAAGTTCTTGTTCCTGTCCCTCTGATGAGCAAAAGTCTTTATACGTTTTCTGTGGAAAAATTTAAGAAAATTATGTTTTGGAGAGGAATAGCTTCCGTGCTATTCATTTGCATATTTTGGCACTCTATTAAAGGAATATATTTTTTAATATTTCGTTCACACCCTTTTAGCTTTTTTTAAATCTTAGATTCTTGTGAGCATACAATAGTAGAAATTCAATGTCATATATATTTATATATGTCAAATATTCCTAAGAATAATATTCCATCCGCCTTGAAGGTGACTCCAGAACTAAAACCTTCAAAACTACAAGCCATGAACTTACCTTAAGCACATATGAACTGCTTTTTTTTGTGAACTCTCTAAGATTGTACTACATGGGCTGACGAAGAATACAAGACCAATTTCGCTTATCTTAAAGTATTCATAAAAAAAGAGTTTAATGTTCTTGCTCTTCTTCTTGTTCATGGCTAGTAGTTTAGAGGGTTTTGTCAGGGCTTATTCATTCCCTTTGGGGGTTATAGATAGTTTGTTAGTCGCCATTTAATCAATCTCCAAAGATTTTTAATGTGGTCCGGAAAGTGCACCAAATTTTTGTTTATCTAACCATTCTGTGTGGCTGTGTGGCAGATATCCTAAATCTCCATCCTGTTGAAATATGACATCTTTTTTTCGATAAAGAATTAAATGCCTTAAAATACTAAAAAATGATTCCTTTTTCATTGTGTCTACAATTCTTCCAAGGATTCCAACACCTGGCGAAGTAAAATAATCCCAAAATATCAAAACAACAATATTTTTTAAAATAAAATGTTGGCGGTTGAAATCGAACTATAAAATCTCGATCAGTGACCTACAAAATTCTAGAAATTGTCGAAAAGCTTGACGGCATTTCAAAAAAGTTCTAAATTCTTGAACAATATAACTGTAGACCCAAAGTATAAATAACCCTTTGGGTTAATAACCCCAAAGGGTTATTTATACTTTGTGTAGACCTATCGCTAAAATATCGTCTAACCTTAATTGCTAATGCTTTGCCGATTCTGTTCGTTGATTTCGAAAAATTGTCTCATAAGGTGGTGTTTCACAGAGTAGTCATCTGAGTTCCTGTTTGTTTCACTCTTTGCATAAGTGACTTACCTTCTGCCGTAAGATTCAGTGGTTGTTAATTTTATGCTGATGACGTTAAGATATTTAAAAAAATTAAATCTGTAGACGACTACTGTACTGAAGGTATTGTTTTGCATGTTACACAGACAAGGTTCAAGATTTTGGCGTAATACTGGATTCCGAACATAGTTTTAATAAAGGTTAACAGATTTATTATGCATAAAGCAAATATGGTTTTAGGTTTTGTTCGTAGAAAATGAATTTACTATGACCGTAATGCCCAGATACCTTTTTATTACAGACCTATTCTTGAGTACCTCATGTACATATAGTTCGAGCTCAGCTAGAAAGGATAGAAAAGATCCAAAAGTGTTTCATAAGATTTGCTTATCGCTTTATCGCCTGCTTGGGAGTAAATTAGAATTCTTAAATCTGCCTTGTCTTAAGGCCAATTTACATTATTACAACATTGTAAGGAAATGGTGCGGGCGGGATAGATAAAGCTAACGTGATAAAATACGAAAAAGACAAAACATATGCCAACAAAAATTTACGAGTTAAAATGTCAATTTTCCCGCTAAAACGGAATTTTTTTCCCCTTCATTCTTTGTCCTTTTTTTACACATATCATCTAACAATAAGAACATCTCGTTCAGGTTTTCAGCAAAAATGCATGTTGTTGGTATGTAAATTGGCCTTTATGCGCGAAGAGGCTACAACAACAAATTTCAAAAGTTCAATTTTAGGATTAATAATTCTTTTAACACGTTCTCGCCGGCATAACGCACCGGTGGCTCATATGAGATTTATCTGAGAATTGCATGAAAATTTCCGCACAATACGAGTAAACTCTTTTACGAAAAAAACGCCGACGTGAACCTGTCAATGTGCGTAATAATGTTTTTTTACTCGTCGGCATTATTAACTATATAATAATTATGTTTATTTTTAAATTAACAAAAACTTTTTGTAAACTCATTAAGTAAAATAAGTAAAGTAGAATAAAAATTTAATGGATTTTATGTATGCGACTTCAATATGAGTAACTAAATAATACTCACTTGAATTAAACTGAATCAAGCCTCCACAAAACAAACAAGAGTAAATATATAAATATTTATAAAGATATCTGGCCACCCTGGTTAGAAAATTGAGTCATTTTTCTTATTTAATTTCACACTTTTTTAATTATTAACTCTGACCCACAAGTTTCGTGCAAACATATATAAAACAAAACTGAAAAAGAAACAGATAAAAAAAAACCAAATAAAAAAAAATACGGCCAAAGCACACTTGTGAGAAAGCCTCCTTTCTGTTTTTCATGACGAAATTTATTTTAAGAAAATCCATACAAATGTGCGACGACGGGAAACTGCGCTCAATCAGAGGTGAAAAGTGGAAAACACTTTTGTTGTCCGGCGAAATTACTGCACATTTAAAATTTTCTCGTTTCAAAAATAATTTTGTGACAGTTTTTGTATGTAAATTGCTGCATGTGTGGATATAACATAGAACGGAAAATAGAGGAAAATCAAATTTTTCTTTTCAGGTGTCCCAATTAGCACTTCCTTAGGCCGATTTTTGATCTGTATGGCTCCTGTTATTGGTAGGAAAAAAATATAAAAGTGTAATAAGTACTTTTATCCGTTGGGTGCACTTTGTGGGTGATAAATTCATATTTTGATTATTTTTAGTAGCAATTTCATTCTCATTTTTTGTCGAATGTTGTCATTTCTTTGTTTTCTTCTGCCAGTGCTTTGGTCGTGGCTGTAGTTGTTTTTTTTTTCATTTCAACTGTGACATTTTTTTATTGCATTCGCATTCATAAATGCATCTTAAGCCTCGTTCAATTATGAAAATTGACGGTCCATTAATTCTGATCTTTTTATTTTCGCAAAAAAGAAAAATCAAAAGAAAATGGATGGTTTTTTTCAGGAACATGTATATCTCCGTAAAGAATCTTGGCCTTGTTGCTTTAGGGAGAACATAAAATTGAACTGAAAGCAAGTCATGGGTAAACACATTTATGCAATATCAGTCAGAGATCTGAATAAATCTGAAACAATATATTAGAAGTCGATAAGCCAAGCAATTTTATGGTGGCTGCGGCACTTGAGATTCAAAAAAAAGTAAACAAAATGTCTTTCCGAGTGTACAACCACATTTGCTTGGGTGATCTCAGAACAAGTGTTTACGTCAACTTTTGATGTTCAAGTGTGGTTTACTATGGGCAGGTATTTTTAGAATCGGAGCAAGTGTCTGCAGATCGTGATTTTTGATAAGTTTAGTTACGCGACACATAACGACAATGATACACCCCCTAGTTTTATGTACATTATAATTGACACGATATGAGTCCTATTAATTTGATGAACAGTCGTTTAGGAAGTTTGCCAAATTGCATGCGTCATGATATTTGAAAAGTATATTAACTCATCTGCCGTGTGATGTTTACGATTTTTCTGCAATGTGTACATAATTACTAATATAAAATAATTCAGTACTACTTTAAAAAGAAATATTTATGCTTCTATAGAAAGTTTTTGGGCATATTATAATTTAGTGCTATTTAATCCTATTGGATTCATATATATTTTCTTGTAATTCTCAGCTACCTTTGCATTGTTCACTAGTTTTTATACCAAAATTACATACTGATATTTAATTAATTTGAAAGCGCTATTTCTTTTTGCATGTGAAGTCCGGCCCCTGTGTCATTTCGATCTAAAGGAATTTTTGCTAAACAACTCGAACTATTTTGCTGCCATCTATTGGAATTTGAGCTCATTAACACGTTGAGCTCTAGTGATCGACATTTAAAAGCTCTCTCACGACAAAACTATTTTAACACATAATTCTCTCAGGAAAGCTTTTATGCTAATTGTATCAATCAGAGCGTTAATACAACTCGTGATATTCTAAATGCCTGTTCGAGGTGGCTTAGCTTCAATTTATATAAGGCTTCGTATCCACAAAGCATGCCCTTTGTCGTTTGATCATCCTCAAGAAAAGCCATTTTCTTCAAAGGGTAATTTAATGAACCTCTCCTTGGGGAAACCTTTGATGGCCATTTTAGCTGTTTCAACTCGCAGGTTAGCTGTTATCATTCTACTGTGCAGCACGTTCCTTACCCATAGTTGGCGCCTCTATGCCCCTTTTGTCGGCTGAACTGACGAAGTTACACTTATTAGTGGTTGAGTGGTTACTTAGAATAAATCAACTGCTAGGAAATAAAGATCCTCATCTGAGATATAGGACCTGGGACCCATAAAATTACTTTCCGCTTTTACGTACGGTAGGACGCATGTGCAGCATTTTGATTTTTTTGGTCTGTTGAAGTCGAAAGATATAAAATTTACTGTGGTGTTGTGTATTGTTTTTGTGAAAAGAAATGATCTCAATTGAATATTTGAGGACAGAAATTACCTTCCGTTGCATTTCTTCATCCCGGAAGCCGGTTTGGTAATTCCTCGCAAGGACAAGTCTGCGCAGAAGCGGATTTGACTCAATCGTATTTTGGTAGAGTTAAGAAAAGTTCTGGCTGGTTTGTAAATGACATCAAATTAGGTCTGTATGTTTGAAAAATTTGGCTGCTCAAAGCAGCCAGCTTTAGTCCAAAATCCGTATGTTTGAAATTTTCTGGCAGAAGCTATCAGTTTCCCCTCCTGCCAGATTTGCAAGTTTTCTGATCTTGCTTTTTAGGATGAGTGGAATCT
>QYTT01089746.1:52692-63975 GCA_006980735.1 Dasypogon diadema | reverse complement strand
CTATCAGTTTCCCCTCCTGCCAGATTTGCAAGTTTTCTGATCTTGCTTTTTAGGATGAGTGGAATCTGCAGAAAAATGGCAGCTATCAGCTGATATAAAAGAGGTTATGTGATGTGTTTTGGTTACTTTCTGAGAGGTAGAGAAATAATTATATTTAAATTGTATCTAGAGTAATGAAATAGCAATAACAAGAAGCATTTAAATGAGTGAAAAGTGATAACAGGGACAATTAATCGAATGAGGTCGTGAAGCATGCAAAATGCTGCTGGAAACAGTCAGAAAAGCGTATGTTTGAAATCCCTACCACCAAAGGAAATTCTTCGTTTGACATTTGTTGCCAGATTTTCAACCATACAGACCTATTATTGTACATTTGGTGACGCAACATGGAAGAGACGAGGCCATGGGCGCTTCAACATGCGTTGGATAATTTTGGTTATATTAGTGAAATTTACTTATTGTAAAGAAAGACCAATGTTGATCCGCTAAAAAGATACCGCTGCGCTGCATATCTAGATTGGCAAATTGAACAAGTAGAATTTTCCGTAATAAATCACCAAGAATTAACTTTGTTGTTTCTATTGCTTTGTTATTTAGAGTTTTGATATATTATGGGGATTCAAAAATTTACAAAGTATACTCATCGACAACATGGGGACAATATAAGCATTTTCAAAGACGAATAGAAGCTCGACTCCGTCAGTGTGTAAGCATCAGCAAAAGCAAAGCAGTTCGAAAAAAAGCTCTCAGAAAAAATACTTAGGAAATGATTAGTTTATTACGGTTTTACAATTCGGACGAACAGTGACTCTGTAAAAAATATAAAAGATTCTACATTCAACGAACACAGATCCTCAAAACGATAAATAAACCAGAAGGTTCCGACTCCTGGTGTGTTTGACAAAAAGCGAAAACAAACAATTCCTTAAGCACGTAATTATGAACTACTTCCTCCAAAAGTTTTAAATTTAATCAAGCCTATATATGAAGATCTTTCCAATAACAATTTATTGAGTGTTATACACAAAACAACAACAACAGTTTACAAAATTTGATCTGCGGTAAAAGACACGTAGAAACTGTTGCAAATATAGCAGCCATATGCTTTTTAAATAAAGTTTCAATATCATTATTAACAAGGAAAGGAGCTATAGATGGTTTAGAGCAATTATGGTATACCCTAGACGTAGAGAAGAAAAGAAAATAATGCGTTTGTAGTTAGCTGTCCGCGGCTACATATTTTTACATATTCCTAGCTGATCTTCAAATCTGCAGGTAGTCCTACTCTCCGCAATCTGTCGACGCACCGGTTAGCTTTAATTTGCCATTTCGTGAATATTCTATTGACCTGTAGGAAACCCTGTCCGCCATTTCGAATCTCCAAAATTTGACTCCATATTCGAAATCAACGACCTCCAAAAATCCATATGGACTTATTTTCATGATGACAGAGGAACTCTTGAAAAAGTTAACATTTACGACTGCCATGTTTGATCCGCCATGTCGAATTCATAAACGTTAAGATTAAATTCGTAACCATCAACTCCAAAAACCTGTCCACCATACTGGATTCGCCATTGGATCCGAATTTAAGAAATCCGACTCTGGATTCGTAATCAGCGACCTCAAAAATCTATATATGCATATTTTCATGACGATCGCAAAAACTTTTGAAGAAAAGTTTACACATCCGACTTTAAAAAATAAAACTTTCATGTGGCAGGCTTCTGGTTAATTTTCTTCCAGGATATTTAGATTTTACTAAAGTCCTTGCGTGCCGAATTTTATCCATCTATACTTCGAAGCGTTCTCGTTTTAGAAGGAAAATATCGAATTTTTATTTGGCATAGCTGAAGTTTCATGTGGCAACCCTATAAAGGAGTTGTCTAAATTGGCCCATTTACGAATTTGATCTTTCATTTTTAATAAAGTATCTGTGTACCAAATTTCAAGTCTGTAGCTTAAGGCGTTCTTGAGATAAGTTGCGGAAAGACAGACAGATGGACATCTATTAAACGATTTCTTTTCTTCTCCCATTAATGGCAATGGAGTTTATTTCTGTGTATCATGAATATTTCGATGCGTTACAAATGTTTGTTCAAAGCTATAACACCCTACATATAGGGTATAAAAAGTAAAAGAGAGTGTCTTCCCCCGGAAATAGAAGCACTAGCTTCAAATGCAAGAGGAATTGATAACCAAACCAATTATTCTTAAATGCTAGTAATGTCTCATGTCACGAGATTTCCCTGACAGTATACAATCTTTTCCCAATTTCAAATATCGTGCGTGGTCCTTATTAGGAGCTAATTACGGCACTGTTACTGTGCAGGAGGTAGGATGACTGGACAAGGAAACAATACAATGTTTTGATTATACAGCGTGCTACTCATGCACAGAGCGTTATGTATCGATTTCAACGAATAGAAAGTGCCTCTTGTTCTACGTTTAATTCAATTAATTATTCAGATCAAAATTGTCTACACGTGTAAAAGAGCGTTAGGCGTGTTTGAATGGAGAGAATCGAATAATGAAAATAGATAGATAAAGGACTATAGTACTAACTTGGCAGGAAAAAAAATGCTGACTGATTTTGAGATTAATTAAAATACGCGATCGGCCAGCTATTCCATTCTCATTCCAAATCACCCTAAACTCCTTAAATAGTTTTCTATCAAGAAATAAGTACGCCAACCAATTAGTCAGATCTTAACAAATTTTTCAACCGAGAGCTGTGCATCAAAAAATGTTGTGTACTACTGTAAAGTAGTAATCATTATTTTTGATGATTATAATGTAATGTGTTCCTTTGTTTTTCGTGGCTATAAAGTTTTAAATCAAATAAAAAGTTTTGGTTTACGGAGGATTACAGAAGGAGTATGAGCGATAAAGGAAAATTTCTTGAGTATATAAAGCGGGAAAGCAGCCGTAAAGCCGTTGAATCTAAATCGAAGCATGCAATTAGTGCAATTGCGTTACTGATCAAGTTAAGTTCCAATTCGATTAAAACACTAAATAAATGATATATTGTTATCATAGAAGCAACAAAGACTTGTGGTCGTTTGTGAAATCTGTCAAAAATAAGTTCAACTTTTTCCAAATGCTTTTCACTCAAAAATTTAATTTAAAATTTCACTCTATCTTTATATAATGGCAATGTGTATAAAGACTCATAGGAAAAGGTAAACTAAACTGGTAAGTTTTCCACAGCTTCATACGCTCCACACAGATCCAATAATGTACAGCACCCAGAAAAGATGCGATTTGTCAAAACCCTCTGTGAGCCTTGTCGTATCCAGCGTGTTCATGGGACCTATTGACACCCTCATTTCTGCCTGAAAATTCTGGCATCGTTACATCCACAAATTTAATTTAATGTCGTTATATTGGAAATCGCACTGTAAAGTGGACCGAAATTTCTACGTGTTAGTGGGCAAATTGGCTTCACTTTTGCTTGATTGTTTCCACTCCTTCTCCGTTGTATGCTCGAAGTTGGCGACAAACTGGGAGAGTGAAGCCTTTATATTCCTGAATTGATGAAGGGATTTGCTATAGTGCCTATGGTCTTCTAACCCTGAGGTCTTAAGGAAAAGACAACAACAATTATGAAAGGGAAATGTCAATCTAAGGTGTCCATCCCTCTTCCCTACGTGCTCTTCACCCCTAAGAAAAATATTTCACTCACGGACAAGTATTTCATACGGGAGTTCAAGTCTATTTTGTTTCTATGCCCGTCCGCGTAAATGCGTACATTTGATCATGGAATCCTACAATATCATAAAACGTATTCCAATCGTTCAAATTTATTACGGAATTTGGCATTTGATTGCAAATATGTACTCTGGTGCATAACTGTAGCACCACTGAAAATTTTAGTAGGTATCTTTTTGGCAATCCGAAATTACTACATCCAAGAAACAAAAAGGAAAGTACTTCTTCAGGGATAACGTATTCATTGTTCAAGAATAATAACAATAATAATGAAAATGAGATATTGAACGGTTGCAGAACTATCTTAATAATTTCAAATACTCTATTTCGTATACTATTTATAAGATTTCTAATTGTCTTTGCCCACTTCATCCCTGGCTTTAATTATATTTGATTTAAGTTAAGAAAATGTTCGGTATTGGTGATTTTCAGCATATATCTTTCGGACAATAATTCCCTACAAGTTTTTCATTGGGTTTTTGCTTCGGAGAATAGGATAACAATTATAGGTTGCCCAAACCAAGCCTTTATCTTTTCACTGACGTGAGGAGTATTCATTTTTGTGGATGGAAACGCAATTTCCAAAACACCTTCTGAATTTAATGCTCCCCAAATCATTAATTCAGTCCGACCGACCGACTGAGATATCAGAAACGAACTAAATACCGAACTACTTAAAAGTGGTGCTACGAATAGCAGGTTTGTTTCATCACTATATGACTTGCCGTTTGGCTAAATACTCCTTGACTTTTATATGACAAATCGTGTAGGAGCATTGTCATGCAGGAAATACTTGAGGATCCTAAATCGCATCGCATAAAAGTCGGAACTCACAGCTCATTGTAGCGGCACAAACTAAGATCAAGATCTCGGCTTATCTACGCAGACGATTGTATTTTTGTTCATATACATGGTGATTAAGATCAAGGTACCGCGTGGTATATCATGATTCCTTGAAGTGAGCTGATAAAAAAAAATCGTCCCACATACCCCCTCTTAAATCCTCCCCTAATGAGTACAGCTCTTCAAAGATTGTCCGAATTTGAATATTCCCTGACGGAAATGATTACTTATAACTTTTGAATCACCCTATAGATTCTGATTATTTGTGGTTTATTTGAAAGCTATCAAAATCATCTTTATTTTGGTACTTCACTTGTTGTCATCGACGAACTATTCTTGGAGATATTATCAGAAAAAATCGAAAATTTTGGATTTTTGCTAGAATTTTGAAAAATAAATCCATTTATTTCGAAAAATTTTTTCTACGGAATTTAATTTTATTATTGTTTAACAATGCCTTGGAAGCTGGGTTTTTTTGGAAAAATCCGTAACGCGGCTACCTGCAACGGTTTTCCAATGAAAGGTAATATTGTGTATTTACGATAGACACCCAAAAAGTGAATTGTCTAGAAGAACCCGAAAGCAACACATATTTTATTACAATATGACTTATTCTTCGGAAGATCTAACTTCAACACTTTGGTAAGGTAATTTTAACTATAAATTAGTTAATAGACGCAATGAGTGAAAATGCAAGGAATATTCTGAAAATAGCATTTAATTACAGGAAATATTTGATGGCAGAATTTGATTCATAATTTAATAGAAAGAGCCTATGCGAGGTCATAAAACAATGAAAAATCATTGTGAACTGATTATTTCTCACCAAGCTCTCTTTTTTTAATACATCCTTTCATTTTTGTTTACTATACTCAAAAATGCTACGTACCTACTAAAATTTTTTCTTATATTTGTGGCTTTGTGAGAATAGTAGCTGCCCTAGGTTAATAATGGTAACAATCCCTTAAAATTTGAGAAAAGTTGTATTATTTATTTACTAGTTATAGGGTTTGAAATAAAAATTAGTATTTGCTATTAATTTTGCTCTAATATCCGCATATTATGCCCCACATATAGTTGAAGTGTATATATATCTAAATCCAAAATATTTTCCCCACTTTGTAGTCGGAAGAGTTTTGGAATCTTTCAATTCACTCCATCAAGAAAAATCCAAATTCCATAATTCGAGTCTTTTGTGCACACACCTCCAATAGTCGTTCAATTAATTGAAATGCAATTACTTCTCTTTGGTGGCAACGAAAAGTGAATGAAATTGGAACACTTATCGATATTTCATTTTTTTTTCTTCATCGCTGGCAGGCAAACTGATCTGAAATAATTGGCGCAAATATATCGAATACGGACATAAATCTCAAGCGGAGCATGTTGTGTTTTCCACAGCCAAGTAACCAACTACTATGTTGAAAAGCAATAAACCACTCTTGAGATAAACGTCCAAACTGCATTATTAACTTGCAGGAGATCGGTGCAGCTGCTAGAATCTATACATAGATATTTATGCAATTTTGGCCGGTTTATTAGATCTTCAATATCACTTGCAGTCACCTAACATCTAGCGTAATACGCGCAAGCGAGTTCTACTAAAACTAAACTATTTTTACGTCCAAAATCCAAGGTTAAGTAAGCTTTTGATACGAAAGTTGCTGCGGTTGATTGCTCGAGTTGATAGTAGATAACCAGCTTCTCCCCTTGGCTAGCTTGGCTAGGTTGTGCAATAGTAGGGGCACACCGTCAAGCACAGATTTTCGACAGTGCTAAACGTGCGATTATTCCGTAAACATGTGGCGGAAATGTCGGGTGATATTTACTTTTTCATAAAATGTGTTTTGCTTCGCCGCAACCGACTACAAAGTTATGCTAATTAAAATGAAAGTGCTCAACAACCACTGTCTACCTGACCCTACTTAACCTTTATTCCAAAAATATTCCTCCGTGTGTACTTAATTTGCGATAATTATGATTTATTTATTCTTTAGTGTTTTAGCTAATTACGGTGAGTTTGAAGCCCTGTGATTTTTTAATTTTCAAGTCTGCGTATAAATTACTCGTTGCTCTTCGAGCATGAAAAAATTATGCAATTCTCTGTTAAAGAGGTGCTGATTTTGAGGTAGCTGAATATTGTTGCCTCAAATGTTCAGTCAACTTTTGCAATAATTATTTGAAATGATTCCGAATCGATGTTCACAGCAAACCGGTCATTGAAAAAAATTCACCAGAAATTACCTACCTTGAACTTTGGAATGTTACTAGTAGCACTTGCAGATATTTTGTACTAGGCGAGGCATTTTAATATAATTTGAGAAATTCTGTTCTCATAAAACTATATTTGGTAAAACGACGAGATAATGAATTTCAGAGAGAATAATGTAATTTTAAAAAACAGCCTTCAGCATTGATAACGAACGAATTACAAGATATCCCTTATCAGTGATCACTAACAATTATAATTTAGGCTTGGAAAGATTTGGATCCAACAGATTTCTATGAAATTGGAATTATAGTTTTTAAGATTTGAGTAATTTGAAATTTCTTCTTCGTACAGTCTTGAAATATTTACTCAAAATTAATTTGCGAGCATTTTGTAAGCAAATAATAGCTTTGTAGGACATTGTCACGGAAAAACTAAATAGTTACTTGGACAGGTTAGTCAGAGGTCAATTAGCAATCGATAGGTTGCTAGTTCGGTTCCAGTTCCAAGACCGAAGTCTCATTTTCTCGTGTTTGTTTAGTATGGTTGTATCAAAATAGCTATTCTTTCAAATTATTTTATGACAACAAAAAGAGGAAAATCGACCCCAGCAATTGGGACCTAGCGATGCGACAATCTTCAATAGCAACACTATCATCAAACCTATCTGTGATCACCGTCGAAGTAAATAAAGCTTTCTTACATTATACAAATCCTTGTGAGGAACTACATACCCTGGGGTTTTCCTGTCCTCTTAGTGAAATGCAGGATGATCTGAGAAACACACAGAAAGTGTGTTGTCGCTTTCAGTTTCTTCTTCCCGCTGGTGGTGGGGGGGGGGAGCAGAATGGATATCTCGTCAACCACTTTTTGACTGGTTAGAATGCTGACCACCATTCTACAATCCCTCTTGAACAGAAGGTCCTAACAGCGAAAGCTATATTTTCTAATGCATGGTCTGGTCCGATGAAGGGGTTGAGGTTCCAGACTTTGCAATCGGGCTGGCTCTATGATATTCTTTAATTTCCCAGTGCCCAAATATCCATACTAGAATTACTTTATTCGTTGAGCCCACTCTGTTATGGGATTCTCAAGGGATGGGTATTCATCTGGTGATTAACTGGAAGCCAAAAATGTAGCCCAAATATCAGACAAGATTATGATATTTCTGTATGCTATTATCTGCCGCTTGTTATGGTAATGGCACCACCATCCTGAAAAAATGGTAGTGGAGTAGATCCCCAGGTGACGAAATTTTCGTATAACGTTATTAAGTTATTCTAATTATACAATGACAAAAATAGTAAGTTTTTATTGTTTTAAAATGAATTAAAATGCGTATTATTTTCTGTTACATTAAGAAAACACTTTTTTATTCAGTTGTAACAATTTGTGCTCTGAATTCCCTATAGGATGAAATTCCTATAGCGCGGAACGTTTTTTTGGCATTATATGGCATCCTATTGAATAGGTTTCTAGAGAATTAGCATATTCCACCTCGGTAGCGGCCCATACATTAATAACCAAGCCATTCTTGTAAATATGCATGGAGAACATCATTCACCTCTTTCCGTGACCAATCTAGAGAAATGCTGCCCAAAGAAAAGGATTAGATTGGTAGCATTTAATTACATGCTGGCCAGTGTCCCGTTTTATCGCAGGCATTCCCGATGCATGTCACCACCACAATTTCTTATTCAACTAATTCCAAAGCCGAAGTCTGTAGAAAGCCTGCTCTGTTACATCTCGGTGGTATATTCAGAGAAGCCTTCAAAGCTATTGTGGGCGTGGCACTAATCAATCACGCTATCTCCAGGCAGAAGGGCGCAGAAGAAGGATGCTTGAAATTAAACCATCTAACATTACTGTCAACTACTTGATGGTTTTGAAATGCTTGGTAGATAGATTCAGATAGTGCCTCATCAAAAGCTCCCACGATTCCTAAGGAGCGGATCCACATAGCTCGTCTCTTAATTCAGATAGTGCCTCATCAAAAGCTCTCTCGATTCCTAAGGAGTGGATCCACATAGCTCGTCTCTTAAAGCTTTGGAATAAAGGCCACCCTTACCTTCTAGAACAGAGGTATGTATCCGAGTGCAATGCACGCCCTCAATATGCTGTCCAAGTGTGCTACGACTAATATTTCGCCGCTTTGTATAAGATACCATCCGATTCAGAACCGCTAAACGTCTTCTCTTTGCTCACATCTACAATAGATTAGAGGAGGGTTTTAATATATCTCATTCTTTACGATACTGCCCAAGCTCAGGGGACAACCTTACGCAATACAGCTGAGTCAAAAGGAAGGAGGAGTTTGGGAATAATTCATGACACGACCTGAAAAAACGCGGTCTTACAATGACATGGTTCTAACTGAAATGAAAATTGTATGCAGTTAAAACCTTGTCACCCGGGGGTGGAGTATATTTTCTACGAGTTATTTTCACCTAACACCAAATGTTTGATTGGCTGCGTTTACAAACCATCTGGTACTCGGTATATGCATTCATTGCAATAAGTTCTCCTTGACCTAATTCCTAGATACCAATATGCAATTATTTTATTAATCCGTGCTCTCTCACCAATTCTTTTCAAGACTTGATTGACTGCCGGGACTTACATTGTGTCAACAACGAGCCTACTTAATTCCCCTGTCATTCCTCGTCATTATTATGGATACTTTCTTAACAACTGAAACGCCATATGTTCACTTTTCTTCAATTACAATATGCTTACTTGGCATTTCCGATCACGATCTAATCATGATGATTTCTAACGTTGACATCTTCCCTGCACAGCAACCTTGCACTATACTCTATTATAATTACAATCGCATAAATATTGATGGTCTCTTTGAGGAGGCATCATCTGTCAATTGGGTCTCACTGCGCCTTATGCTGGCTGCTGATGATCAGAGGCAATTTTTTAACAATATTGTGTCTTATTTACATAAGAAGTATGTTCCTCTCTTTCGTCGGAAGTTCTCGAACCAGTACTGTCGTAGGTTTACCGTACACCTTTCTGAAGTCCTGCTTTCTAGGATGAGTACAAAGCCCTTCGTAACCGTGCCACACTCACATTACGTAACGACGCAATACGACAACGACAAAAGGAGGCACTTCTCACAGCTTTTAAATGTGAAATTGCCTTCCAAATTCCTCTGGAGAAATCTTATAAAATCCGGTGTCTCTCCTGATAGGCAATCTGGTTGCGACCTTGATCCTGATGTTTGGAATAATAAGTTTGTTTCTAGTAATGGCGTTACAGATATTGATTTAAATGGTAATGATGACTTCCTTAGCTCACTGCATTCCCCCTTCAGTACCCTCTTCAGTTTCAGCAGCGTCACTCCTGATGAGATAGGTCCTTACGGATCTATATAGCGGTAGGTCTAACTCAGTGGGGTTCGATGGCATATCTCAAATATTTATTAAGACCCTTGCGCCTTACATTCTGTCCTCAATTACCCATATCTTCAACACTTTACTACTGCAACCTTTCCTCTGTCATGGAAATACACCAAAATTATCCCCGTACCACAAAAAGCTGGGCCCCATTGCTGTGAATTCCGACCTATTAGTATCTTACAGCTTCTATCTAAAGTTTTGGAGAAGCTGATCCTAAATTAAATTATCCAGCACTTAAGTGATAACAGTCTTCTCAACAATTTTCAAAATAAGTCAGGCGTTCCTCAAGAGTCAATTCTTGGCCTCCTACTATTTTCCATGCTCATCGTAACGTTAGGCGTTACTTTAGTGATGTCCAAATGTTTCTGTCTAGGTCTATGGGTCCGGTTGAAGTTGGAATTGAATGATCCCATTTACCGGTGGACTTTGCTTAATGGCCTAGCACTTAATTCTACTAAAGCCAACGCCTTAGAGGGGTATATCGTACTTTACTGCCTCCTTCTCGCCAATCGCACTTTATTGCTCTACTTATTGTGCCTTGGGTTGTTTCTGCGCGTGATGTGGGTATTGTTATCAACAATACTTTTGCCTGAGATGACCACATCATGTCCATTACCCGGCAGATTTATGGTGGACTTCGCATCTTATGGGCGTCCAGTTACTTTACCCCTCAACCTACGTGCTTATTTCACTCACGTTATTTATCCTGGTAATTTGCTTTGCGTGTGGGATTTTCGGAAAACTTGATTTTTGCAACATTAAGAAGCTTGGCATTGTATTTAATTCAATCGTCAGGTATGTGTAAAGCTAAGAAACTAAGATCATGTTTCGCCATATGCAGCATTCATACATGGTTACGATCTTTCCTTGTATCATTCCTTCATTTAGGAACAATTAATTATGAGTAGAGGGTCTTTAACTTTGAAAAGTGCATATTACCCAAAAAATTCACTGGATTTAAACTGGCACACATGTCTTTGAAGGAATTTGTCGCTAGTCTGTTAAAAAAGTGTTCAGGAACCTTTTGACCTCGAACATTCAAAACCTTCGCCCCAGAATGAATATATAAAAATTAGCGCAATTTCTTCAGATCTATAGGGAAAGTAATCTCCT
>QYTT01089746.1:24120-51910 GCA_006980735.1 Dasypogon diadema | reverse complement strand
AGGGAAAGTAATCTCCTCAAGCCTAGGCTGTAACTCAGAACCAAGAAACTATCGACTGGGTTAATGGTGTCGCCCATTACTTGACCCAGTTAGCTTACTCACATTAACCAACGTGATAATTGCTCTTTTAAAGTGGTGTAAGATAATCGGAAAGATAAGACTGTAGAATAGGCAACAAATTTGATAGGCAGGCGTACGACAAGCAATACCCATTGCTATACTATGGTTTGTTTATTATTAAATGTTGAGAAAAGTTCGTGCAAAATGCCTCCGAAGTAGCATACTCCTTAACCATGATAATGCTCCATCACACACAGCCTAAATTTCATGAAGCCTAACGTAAAACATTTAAATCGTCTGCGCTATATTCTGGATCCTGCACCGTCCGATTTATTTTTTTTCAGCACAATCAAGGATAAAATCGAAGGCTATTGTTTAACTGATTGGAATGCGCCATTGGTACGTGAGGGTTAGTAGCTGAGCAATTGATTTCAACGGATAGAAAGTATAAAAATGAAAAGTTTAATTAATAAAAATAAAAGCAAAATTTAAAAGTGACCCAGTCGATTATAATTCACTTCAGTAGAAGAAAAAGAGAAAGAAATACCTGAAAATTACATAATTTTGAATAACACCAGTAAATTCTTTCCACTTAGCTAAAGAGAAATTGAATTTTAAATGAATTGACAATAAATTTGTATAATTTGCTTATTAATAAAATTTTATAACCAAATAAATCCAGTCCAAGATTTATGCCCACACTATTAACGGCAGAATACACCTGTACTCATTTAACATAATTCTCTGGTCACGACAGTCTGCTATCGTTCAATTAGAATCCTCTCAAAAAAGATGTTGTAACAGCAAAAGTGTGATATTCCATACAAAAGAAACCGGTAAGATAAAATCATTTCTCAGCCATCTCACCTTTCGTTATCATCTATTGGCATAAAAAAATTAGCAACGCTTTTGAATGCCTAGTTCAGACGTTAACGTGGATGAAGTCATAATCTATACACCTTGGAAATGGGTAAAGATGTTGAGCTTTCCGATGATGCAACTCCATTAGTACTACAAGTGACTTTATCAATGGAAGATTTCAAAATTTTCTACTCTCTTTACATTGCTAAAAAGATACCCCTAAAGAGCTTTAAAATTAGTGAGTATTGCAATTAAGGATAAATTTTAAAATATGTCTTAAAAGTGAAATGATCGTTTACTTTTCTCTTAATGGCGGACTAGTGACACAGAAAAAAGAAATAATATGTGCTTAACGCGAACTGTTTGCGATATCCGTCTCACAAAAGTACACATTTGAATTTTATGTTCAAGTATTGAAACTCTGTACAACTCTGTACGCTTGGTGAATATTATTTTAACGCATTCAAATGTTGCATATCAGCATCAGATCTTAAGTGGCGTATAGTATGTAATTTCCGTGTTGTACAAGCATTTTTTTACAACAGAATATCCACAGCAGATAGTTCAATTTTATGGACAATACGTTTCCAACTTTTAAATCAAGAAAGAACTAGAATTTCGATTTTTTTTTACTATAACAGCTAAAAGGATGCTAAGTCAGTTTTGACTTCTTATTGGTGAAAATATATCATAAAGTGGTTTGAAGCAAACAGCAACTTATTGTGAGTAAGTCAATATGAAAATCAGATAAATTAAAGATGTAAGCAGGAAGCTAACAAGAGATTTTTTCGTCATTGTTAAAATATTTCTTAGCCCATCTGTGGAGGCTGAAGATTATTTCAGTGCCATGTCTGCTGGGTAGTTGTGTCTAATTTTATGCGTATGATGCTATACTAACTGGAAGAAAGATTTTCATTGTCATTTCAATAGAAGTTGTCGTTTTTTAAAGACTTATTTACTAACGTAATGATCTCATCTTCATTTAAATACATTTTACGACTTAAAACATTTCGTAAACACGTAATATTATCACACGCAATTTTTAGAAGTTCCTTAATTTAGGCAACACTATATATAATACCTGAAACACAATTTCTGCACTTATCCTTCAAATAGATGTTAACATGATAACATAGGGTAAACTAGGTAAACCTCTTCTTCAGCCGTTTTTAGCAATTTTTTGTTCTTCAAGAAATCCCGCGTACGCTTTTCTTGTGGTTCTTCTTTCTCTCTTTGGATTATCTGGCGATAAAAAAAAACTTTCCTAAGGCAACGCGCAGAGGTGTTTTACTCCTTTGAAGACAAGACCGATTGTACGGTATCGGATTCTACTGAATGTGTTGTGTTATTTATTTATTTACTTTTACACCCAACGAAAAGAAGAACACAAAATCCATAAGTGCGAACAGATGTTGTTAATGGTCCAGCCACCCAGTTGGCTTAATGAAGCCCATGGAGTGGTGTCCCAGGTATCTATGTCTCTTTGCTGAGAGTAACGAACAATGGCACAGGAAATGCGTCACCGTTTCCGTCTCTTCTCCACATCCCCTGCAGTCGGCAACACTAGAGCGGCCGATTTTGTTTTGATGTACCTTCAAGGCGTACAGCTCCTGAAAATGGATACCAGCACTCCTAAATTGTTTATTTAGTTGTAGAAGTTTAGAAGTGGAACTGACATTAGGTTACCCCATAATTCCTTGGTCATTCTCACAATCTGTGCCACGTTCTACAATTGACGATGTTGTTCGTTTGCTCGGACTGCGATAAGGCTAAGTAATAAGGCTATATGACACTACTGCATATCTAGGCTATATCCGCGGTGAGTCCCAAATTCTTACCTACTGCTCTTCGGCAAATTGATAAGACCATATGAGTCTCCTTCGCCCTTTTCTCAAAGTGTGGCTTCCAGTTTTGTTTTTTATTCAGCTACGTTATATCATCTTTTAGTTCCAACCGAATGGACCAATACATAGTAAGACCATTTTTATTTTCTTGGTATAGAGGCAAAATACCATCAAACTGCAAAACTCGTTCTCAAAGGATCTGGATAGGATAATGACAAGATTGTCCGCATAGCAAAATACTTCTCTGTAAGCAAGCATAGAAGGTTGTCCACCATGAAGACCTATTGTATAGATGATAAAATACCACCATTGCGGGTACCCGTGAGAACTTTCCTTCTCTGCACTCACCTCCAAGGTCCGCATAAATTCTCCTGTTGCTAAGCATATGCGAAATCCATTGCCTGGTAGATGGTCTCACTCCTTGCTTCTGCAACATCTTGATTGCTTGAAAACGAAGCACTTTTCGATGGTGTGGATCTCTTCATGTGTGGTGTGCACAGATTTCCCTTTTGTATACGCGAACCTTATTTCCTATTAGATGATAATCTCCAATGTCTTAAATAGAAAAGAGATCATACTTATTGGTTTGTACGATTTGGCCATTGTGTATAAAAACCACTTTGACCTCTTGTCAAATTTTCGGGGCATATCTCAAAAGGAAACACCCCCTGAAGAGATGTGTTAATCCGTCGACAAGATTGCTGTAAAAAGACAGGGTAGATGACGTAGTCTGACGACTTAAATCATTTGAAAGAATTCAGACCCATTTCAGACTGTCTGTCGTTATAAAATCCACAGACTCTTCGCTAAGTTCAGTTGTGAGCTAACATAGCGGTCTCGTTCGTAGTAGGGTTGAAGCAGTTGAGAAAGTGTTCTTCCATTAGAATCTCTAGGGATTGCCCAATCGAGTTAGCCCATGTTTCGCTCTTATTGAGAAGAAACACGACTTGAATGAGGGCTTTGGAGAAAAATTTTACAGCCTGAACATCTCAATTTCACTGTCGTTTGAGGTGATAGGTTGCGCGTATTCCCGATCAGCTCTCGAATTGAGCTTTTTATTCTATTAGCTCTGTTACATAAAAGCCGAAAATTCTTTTCCTGCGCCCCGTGTCCATGTACGAGTCCAGGAAGGTTGGAATCCTTTCTTCCTTACAGGACATCGAATTCAAAATGGATGTACCTATGGCTAGATAGAGACATTTCTTCCGAAAATTATGGGGCAACTTACCAGTCTCGAATGTTTTGAGTCACAAGAGTCGTTTATAGCTTTATAGTTAATATCAATAACTTCCCTACGGTTTCTAGTTACAAAGGTTAGCTCTACACTCTTGTTCATCAGATATAGGTTAGTAGTTAGATGTAAAGTGACTTACCCACGAGTTGCAACCAGTGTATCATAAAACGTGAGCGTGAGCGAAAATTGAATGATCACAGTCGTGTGGGAAATAGAATCTGAGAATAGCAGTTCTGTATCGCGATTGTAGAAAACTAGCAATTTGCGTCCTCATTCAGGGTTCATTTTAGAGGTGTAGGTTGATTTTGACGAAACTCACCGACTCTCCGATTCATCTTCCGTTATCTTTCCTTGGCGTCCATGGCTGACCCCAGGACCTTGGATTAAATTGAACGAACGCGGAGACAGCGGTCCTGGAAAACTTTGATCGGTCGTTGTTGCATCATATTCTACTAGAGTTGGCATACCTTATGACAATTTTATGATATTTTTTGACTCTTTAGAATGGCGTGACATACATTCATTGTGTTAACTTTTGCGACACCAAGTATCACGACTGCGACACTGAAATCATATGGTGCCGTGTAGCAGATGTGTCACATATTATTCTGTTTTGGCTATAAGGTGTTAGTTTATAATGCTCTAGGTACTAAGATGCAATATTTTACGCGTAAATCCTACCTGTTTTTTTATTCCTTACAATCTTATATTAAACATGTTTGCTCACTTTTAAGATCACTCTTTGAGTTTGACAACAATTAATACCAACATGTAAGCTAGAAAAATGCACCTATATGTGAGAGTAAGTACTAATTTTCAGATGCTTAAAGAACCAGATCCAAGATGTGTATAGAAATCGGGATCGTATGTTGTTGTTGCAATTACGTGTCTATGTGAGTTCCGGATATTGAGATTTGTATGGATCTTATGCAAAAGTACACTTCTTGTACAAACGGTGTACTATTCAAGATAATATTGAAGTGTGACCTCTAGTCACTGAAGATATTTTCTATGTGTGCCGCTATATATCCCTATTAATATTTTCAACTATGCTAGATTTTGAGTATACTCCAGTTGAATTTCTTCATAAGACACGGTGCTAATTTTATAGAAATCATTAAATGAGTATAGAAAATAACGTTTCTAAAAGCACAGATACAAAAATAACTTTAGAAATAAGTGTGATTTCAACACTGAGTCAAAATCTAATGTGGCAAAATAAAAATCGAAAAATATTCCCAAGAACACAGTAAGTATGAAACAATCCCAATACCACGGATTTCATTTAAAGCTAAACAAATATAGATACCACTACTCAGAGCTTAAAATTCTCAAGCTTAAGAATTGTACTTTCCAGATGTTTTGACTTAATAGCTAATGGGCCTGCTGCATTTATGTGTGAACAAGAAATAAACAAAAATCTAAAACAACCATTTATTAGTCTGCAACGATGTAAAATTGCCCCAGAATGATTCAGAAATAGAACAACTACCTGTTATTAGACCTGCATTTGGGTCACCCTAAATCCAACCAAGATCACAGATCTTTAGTACGAATTTACCTTAAAAAAGTTTTTTTTTTACTTACGCAAACAACAAAGCCAAGAAAAACATGAAAAAAATATCAAAAGAATTTTAGCTCCGCCGAAATTCGCTAGTTCCTTGACTTGATCGAGAGAAAATTATCCGCTGCGGATATATTTGTAGGATGAGTTTTCCCAACTCAACGTAATTTTTATGTATTGGATACGATGGACCTAAAAATAGTCTGACGACTCTTAACGATGCGCAGATATTTTCAACCAGCAGATTCGAAATGAACACAATCTCTGAATTAGTTTCGTTGTGGGGCACCAAAATTTCAGCAGTCGAACACTTCTTGCTTGGGTGCTAATTGAACGTATTCGATAGGTTTGTGTCGTTTGCGTTTTTTGATTGTGCGAAAAAGAATTGAAATTAACACAGGAAATTTTATTTGTGAATCACTTAGGAAAGTCGCTAACAAATTCTGTATCATACAACTGTCGTTAACATTTGGTTTCTTTCTGTCTGATTTTGTAAGATTTAACTGGACGCAGGTTGAACTAAAATAGACGACATGTTTCTAGCACCTCCTTATGTAATGTCGAGGTACTAATCCGATTTCTTCACTTATTGCAGTTGCTCTACCGGGTGCTGGAGGGGCGGAACCGACAATTCTTGAAGCGCTTAACAGGAACATAGGTAGCAGTATCAGTGGAAGTGAACCACAAGCGCAGTCTAAATTGTCTTCAGAAGATAGCGAGAAAGGAATACCGGGTGACTCAGTCAGTGAATCTGTAGTCGTTACGGAATCTTCTGGCGGCGATAGTAGTCTTACAAAAGAAAACGGAAAACAAAACCTGGATCCATCTGGAAAGGAGGTCGAATCAAGTGATAGTGTTGATAATGCAAATGTTCTTGAAATCGAATCTCACTTAATAGAAACCTTTGAGAATTACTCTGTGAGTGAGCAAAGTGATGCAAGTGGAGTTGAAGTGAAAGAAGTGCCACCTGCAAAGGAAGAGCTTTCAAAATCGTCAACCATCGAAACAGAAACCAGCCCAAAAACTGTGATTGAAATCGAACCGTCCCAACCGAAACTCTACAAGTCCGTGGAATTAGAAGTGCATGCACCTGCCCAAGAACCGAGAGTAGGTTTTACCGGTGAGACCGATGAGCCTCCTGCGAACAAAAAGGAATTCGAAACTCCTCATATTGAGGACGATAATACAAAAAATTTAGAGCGTGATTCATTGAAAGAAAAACTAGATGATTCAAAACACCTGAGTCAAGAAACAGAGTCGGATGTAGATACTGCTGTGGAAACTCCGAATATTGCCCCTCATATTGAGGAATTAACAAAGCAACAGAAAAGTGAATATCCTAGTGAAATAGAAAGGAAGGAAGAGAAAGGAAAAAGTGAGCTGATTGAAAGTGACAAAAGTGAACAAGATAAGAAAGAAGAAAGAGTTGAAGGTGTGCAGTGCGTATTAAAAGATAATAAAAAATGTGAAGACTCTGGAAAATGTGGAGAACAGGTGAAAATAAGTGAAAAGATACAAAAAGAGCCGGAAAGCTCCCAGGTACACCAGACAGAAAATCTCCAAGAATTCAAGGATTCAGAAGAAAAAATAGAGAAAAAGGTTAATGAGACAGTCGAAGATAATAGTGAAAATCTTTTAACAACGGAAACACTCAAGGATCCAATAGAAATTACACAAAATAATATAACAGAAACAGGCACTACTAAAGAAGAAACACCTGACACTAAAAGTCCCTCCAGCAAATCAACTAATGAAGAATCTAAAATAATTGAGGAAATTTCTACTGAAAAAGATCCGATAGATAGACTGGAAACAACCCAAAATGATGAATTAAGTCAGGAAGAAAAACATAAAAGCACAGAACCGCCTAAAAAAGACATTCTTCCAACTGCATCACAAAAGACAACTACTGAAGCTCAATTAGGAATAAACGGACTCCCAATTTCCACAACTGAATCGGAAGAAGAGGCTAAAAAAAGTTTTCTAGACTCCATTCCTCAACTTAATGAAAGTGAAACAGATTCGCTCTCAATACAGGCCAAGAAGGAATACTATCAGTCCCTTCGAGAATACCTCTCAAAACAGGACGAACGCCCACCCATTCCTTTGCAAACATACCGGTGGGAGGATCTAAAGCGTGCAAAGCAGCAGGTATTAATTTTATATTAAATGGAATAACTTTTATTTTTTTCTAAATCATATGTGTGTGTTTGTGTTCTTTTTACTTTTCAGGGTGGTTACCCATGGACCCATCTATATAAACGTCCACTTGGGCCAGATGAAGAGCCGGAAATAGTGCTACTTTTGCGAAAATCTCAGGAGCTTCAACATCTCCCTTCCGAATCTCCAAGATCTTTGAAGAAAGTCCGAATACATGACCAGGTCCTTGTAAAAGAAACTGAACGATATATTAGCGATTTATCTGACACAGAGAATAACGAAGACGAAGAAAATAAAAGTGTTCAAAGTGAGAGTCCTTCATTGTCGGCTTCGGAGTCTGAAGGTAAAAAGACTAAAGGGGGCAAACTACGGGGTATCCTTAAACGCAGTCGACGATCAAAGTTACCAAAACTAGATATCTCGCCAAAAAAGAGCGACAGTGGAACTGAGGCAACTCAAACTGTTGATTCACCGAAAAAGGCAAAGTGTTGTCCTCCAATCATGGATAAGTTGAAGATTATGGCTGATAAGCAATTTAAAAAGCGACAAATAAAAAAAGTTCCATTAAAACCTGATGAAAAAATTGTACTGTCCGAGGAGCAAAAAATTCTTAAACTCAAAACTTCACCAAAAGCTGAAAGAAGTGAAATCCCTCATTTTGTTGAGAAACAAGATAGTGATGAAATTTTGGAAATTGTTGAATTGGAAGAGTCACCGAGTAAAGCCAGAAAACGAAGAGAAGATCTCACAAATGAACATGCCAAGCCAAGCGTTCTAGTGCCTGATGAAATCATCGAAATTCCCCTGTCATCTCAGCCGGATGACGCTCAAAAGGTGGAAGAACCGTCACAGCCAACACCAGAACCAACAGTTTCGGAAATTTTAGAAGAAGAATTGAAATCCACTCCTCCACCAAAAGCCCCAAGAAAGAAAAAGGAACACGTTTATGAAGACATTGACGATGAACAACTTGCAGAGAAAATTGATGAAATTCTAGAAGAAGCCGTTGTAGGTGCTCTGAAAAGATCTTTAGCTACACAAGATGAATATATTAAAAAAGATATGGATGTTAGGCCAAAATTAGAAGAGATGGGTAGCAGTGAAGAAGATCAAGATAAAACAATCAGTCGACTGGCACCTATTTCTTCAATTGATTCGGCATCGTCTGAAGAAGAAAGAAAGCCTCCACTACCGACTTTAGCTGAAGAAAGTGAACAGGGCAGCCGAGATAATTTATCGATGGACAAAAAGTCCACGGAAATATTAAGAATTGTTGAAGAGGATGAAAAAGAGGAGAGTCTAGAGACAAAAGAAACATCAGAACTGAAATCTGTGTTGAAAAGGGAACCCTCACCCAATTCAGACAAAAAGGTGACGTTTTCACATGTTGAGGACGAAGCAGAACCGCATAGAGAAGATATTGAATTACCTGAGCACATAAAATTGGGAGAAAGTCGATGGTCCAAAATAAGGTGAGTACTTTCATTGAATTTTGTTTCTTCTATATTTTTGTTTAATTTCGGTCTGAAATGAAAAGAAAATGAAAACTAGGGTAAATTTAATAAGAACAAATTATTTTAAAATACTAAAGTTAAAGTTGCTTCTCTAGAATAAATGTCTTTAAATATAAAAGATAAAAAGTAAAAGATAAAAAACATATTCCACGCATGTAATCTTTTTTTTCACTATTTTAAATATGGTGAAAAACTTGCATTTTTATGTAACTATTGTTTACGTAAAGAAAAGTAAATTTAAATGGTTTGCCGGGATTAAAGATTAAAACGTTTGGTTGTTGATAAAGTTTCCAGTGTTTGTCTTGATTAGCTATAGACAACCGAGGCGATAAATCGCTCGCGTAAACAATCTCTTGCTCCCAAAGATTATTTCGAAGAATTGATTTAAAGTAAATTGTAGGGGAGAGAAAAAAGCACTTTAAGTTCAGAATCCTCCTCTAATAAAAATTGTAATTCAGCAGTAAGTCTAAGGGAAACCTACTAAAATTAAGTACGACGGTAGACCCCAGCCATTTCATAAGAGAAGCTGTAGTTAATTTCTAACACAACGCAACTAGCGCAGTACAATTATCTTGCTGGCAACAATTAAGGTGATAATTTCGAGAGAATATTTAAAAATTCCCATGGATCTTATCAAGTCTGTGGCGGTTAGATAATCTTTCCCCTCATGCCTTCATGGCGAGACTGCAAGATTTTCCTACTTTTATAATTAAATTTATATCTACAGACTAAAACAGTATTCGAAGAGTCTTTATGAAAGCATAAAAGTAAACTTTAATTAATTTTTGTAAAAGTTTAAACCAATTTTTCTACTCAATTGTTAAAATTCAACAAATCTCTTTATTGTTAGTCCGTGATTATTCTATACAACACCAAATAAACGAAATTAACTGCCAGCTTGTTTGCCAAATCTATTGAATATTTTCTGTCGGTAGAACGATGTCACTTACCCAATACAAAACTGTCCGGGCTCAAAATAGCAATTAAGAGTGATGAACAGCAAAAGTTTTCAGCACTGGCAATAAGTAGCAAAAGCGTCGCATCCAAGCAAAACATCTTAAAGAACAACTTCCCTCAGTTAACTTGAATAAATGTCGTGAAGAAAATTTTAGGAACGGAATAAATAATTTAAACATAAACGAAAAGAACCAAGAAGACAAACACACCATGGTGGTAGGAAAAGCAATTTATAAATCTAAATTCCACCCATACAACAGAGCTTAGCTGAAGTTTAGTCTAGGAATAGGATCGATGTTGCCCGTTCGACTGAAATTCGGCATACAGACTCAGTACCCAAAGAAATTTGCAACGATGAACATAACGTAGAAGCGGGCTATTAACGCTTATAATAAATTTTCGAAATAAATTTTCTTTTTGTTTCCGTTCTCTTCAGGAAAAGTATTACACGCCAATTTGAAGATTCCATTCGTTGGATCTCCATGCACATTCGAAATCGTTATGTAAAGAATAACGCGTCCGAGGTCGCGATCCTCGTCCTATTTATATTATTTTTATAATTCCGCTACGTTCTTATAATTTTTCTTTTTTATGGTTTAAAAATAATATCTACGCCCACTTGCCGAATTTAATGCACTGGTTTACGAGTTCGATTGCTTTTGTTGTTTTTAGTTTTTTCTCGACTGAAGAACGTTGAGCTTTTGTATTTACGGAGATAATTTTTTTGTGTACTCCAGTTGATTGAATGAGTTCGAGACCACCCTTACGCTCACAGTCCGTGGGTTCAATACCCCGGGAGAAAAAGCACACGACATCCCGGGTCGAAAGTGCTAGTGGAGCCTCGTTGGATGTTCGGTGCGCTTGTCAATATTATCAGTGTGACTCTTTACTTCCGGAAAGAGTAAACCCAGTCGGTTCGCGTCCTGAGTCCAACATTGGCTTTGTTAGTGATGTGCCAAATTTTGGATCTCGAACGGGTCAAGAGTTCTTTGCCGAAAGACCTGGAATACAATATGATCAACTGTCGACAAAAAGTTGTATGGTGGGCCATGGGCATCTTCCAGACGCGGATAGAATATCTTCGAAAAGTTTTGCCATGGGTGCACGTGAACAACCTTTAGGATCGTCAGACAAAAATGTTGTTTTGGAAGGTCAACCAGTATTAGAACAAACAGCTAGTAAGGGTTTGGTGGTGAGAAGTATATCGGATGCAACTGATCCTGATGCAATGCCACCACCATGGAAACAAAGAGCAGTTTCAATCGACCGTTTATCAAACAGAAGCTTTGGAGTTAGAGATCCGGACACCATGTCAGTTCGAAGTATGGGAGTAAGACGCGTTTCAAGAACACCTTCTAAAACGGATTTGTTTATCGCTGACATCAACATACCAACCGCACCTGCATCAGCATCAAGAAGGGGGTCTAAAATTGATATACCACAATTTAATTTCATAGCACCAACGCCTACCCGCGAAGTGAAAGAACCATTCTCAGTATATGAAGAATTCAGAAAAAACAGACCCATCGAGGATGATTCGAAAACAAAACCTCGAAACAAGGAAAATGTATCCTCAAATATAGAGCCCTGCAGTTCGAAAGACATCGATTTTAAGAGGACATTTCCTCCGGATCCAGGACAAGGTTCATCTTCTTTGATGACTTCACAAGCATCATCAAATATTCAACCTCTAACAGAACTCAATCAGAATACTTCAGTAACAGAAGATCGCAGTCAGTATCAAAAGCCTCCAGTTGATACTTCAAAATTAAAACGACAACATGCTGCCGATTTCCAAAAGCCGGCGGTCGAAATCAAAGAAATGGGTCCGTCAAGCCTAGATATGGAAGTTGACGAAATTCTCTCTAAAGTTGAAGATCAACCAAAACAGGAATCTTTTTCTCTGAGATCATTTTTTAAATCAAATAAGACGACAGAAGCTGTTGAAACATCGGAAGAACGCCCAAAGGAGGAGTCATTCTCTATTAAATCATTTTTCAAGTCAAATAAACCAACAGAAATTGTTGACGAACAGCCAAAAGTAGAAACGTTCCAATTAAAATCAGCTTTGAAGTCAACTAGACAAGTTGATTTTGATGAATGGCCAAAGGATGAGGAGATTTCAGAAAAACCAGCTCCTCTGAAGCCGGTCGAACTCATTGTGGTAGGTGAAGAGGAGAACATCCCAGAAAGAACAAAACCACTGATAATTGAAACGGCCATTAAACCTGTAATACCAAGTGCACCCGTGGAAACGTTTTCATTAAAAGTGGATGAACTCGATCAATATTCCATTAAGCCTAAAATAGTTGCTCCCGTTCCTATTAAACCTTCTCAGAAACTTAAAATGAGTAATATTGATTTGTACGCTTCAACACCTGCAGACGATAGGAGATCGAGATCAAGACAAACCACACCTGCACCTCCATATATTGCACCTATTCCGATTGTAGATCCAACTCTCAGTAAACCACAACTCTTTAAGAGAAGTGATATTCTGAGATCTAGTGAACCTGAAATTTCCAAACAACAAAGTCTAGATAATACGCAAATAAGGAGTTCAACTCCACTTCGACAACAGAACTTAGTTTCAGTTCCGATAGACCTGCCGGAACCATACGTTTCCGGGGAAAGAATGTCTGAAGAATATTTAATGGAAGAACCAGACATTCCAACTGAAGATGTTGAACAAAACACGACAATAGTAAGTGAACAAAAACCGATAGCCGATGTAAAGCTAAAGGTAGAGCCTAAACCACCAGTAATACGGTCAACGTCAAAAGATAGAATAATGCAATCGAAACTGTTGCAAAAGAAGGATTACTTCAGAAGAACCCAATCGCAAGATCGTGCACCTCGCGCTCCCAGTGTTGGGGGTTCAATTGGTGATCTCCGTTCTGAACGTCTTACAAAGACTGTAAGTTTTGATTTCGGTGAGCGTAAATCCAGACTTGAGGATCATGAAAAACAAAGCACAACCCTTACTAGAGATAAGAAAGAATGGATCGAGAGGACCTATTTCATACGGTAATTATCAAGTTTCCTTTAAAAAAAACTCATTTATATAAGTCCTCGTGCTTTTAACTTATCTTGACACGTGTTGAGATATTTTAGGTTCTCGTTGCGTAATGCAAGAATACTTGTTGTTAGATGCATGGATCAGAAAACTATGTACGAAGAGGAAGCGAAGAATTACTATAAATAAATCACGCTCATCTACATGTGATACCGGTGCCAAAAATTCTAAATAGCGCGCTTCTTGTTTTCATTTTCAACTGTGAATTCCACCGGAAAGACCATCATTTCTCAACTCTCTTTAGATGTGTAAAGCAATTCAATTGCTCTTTCATGCGATAGGCATTGTTCTTGATGCTGCTGGGGCTTGTAAGACGGGGGATTAGATTATTCGCCAAAATAAGAACATTTTTTGGCAATAAAACTTCGTCAAGAAGATTCTCTGATTTTAAGAAAATTTCGTGAAATGTTACAGTCGGCAAAGTAGGCTAGACAGAAATAGTGTTAGAAAGTTATTTATAAGAAGCTTCCAACAAAGTCGTCTCACAGCAGAGAAGACTGTACAAATTTGTTGTAATGTGCAGGGCAAAACAATTTTCTAGATTCTCTATGTTTTCTTTGGAGCGTTCGCATTACGCCTAAATTTGTTATAGTTTCTTTTCACACTTAAAATCTTTTAGAAATTACCTCATATTTTCCACAAGTAAAGCAAATTTACCCTAAAAAATGTGGTTTGAATTTATAAATATAAATTTAACTTCTTTTTAGTGATCATGAATACGAACCAATTGGAGAACCAGCTGAAGTCCAACAACAATCCAAACCTCAAGAGAAGGAGCCCTCACCGGCTGCTATTCCGGCTGTTAAAGTCTCAGAGCCAATGGAAGTGGATGAGGAGAAGCCAGTTAGCACAACAACCCAACAAACTCAGCCACAAGAATCAGAAACAGTTCCCGAGGAAATTAATGCACAAGAATTGCAAAATGATATTGAAGAACGCTACTTCAGCTCAGTAACGACAACACCCAGGACAGAGTCTCGCACCGATTACGAAATCCATACAAGTCAAGTTGATTCAAGTGCCTTAGAAGAGCTTCCATTAAAGCCGGAAAATCGTAAAAAGGGTTTTATGGCTAGTGCCCAAGATAAAAGCCGTAAAATGCAGGCAAATTTAAGATCGCAAGCGGGTAAGATCAGGACTAAGCTGCGCGGCATGAAGAAACCACCATCTGGAAGTCCCAAAGCAAAGGAGAGAAAAAGATTTAAGGCTCCAGAATTTTCAAAAATGAAACTACCAGAAATGAAACGCCCTGAACTGCCTAAATTCAAAGCACCAGAATTCAAAAAGATCGAGTTCAAACGACCAGAATTCACCAAGTTCAACAAACCCGACATGTCCAAGTTTAAAATTCCCGAGAGATTTTCTTCTCTTAAATTGAAGAGAAGTAGGTCACTGAAAGAACCAGCCACATCATTGGAAACGACATCGGGAACCAGCCCTGAATCCGCAGCCACACCAGTGAAAAAGAAGTTTGAATTTAACTTTGGCACATATCCGCGGGCTTTGCGAAAAAAGAAAGATAAAATTGCTAACGAAGTAGTCGCCCGTGCTGATGATGTGCCCAGCTCCGAAACACCACCATCGTTCGAGTCGGCAACAATTCCGAAGGGGGCACGTGATAAAGGACCTGTGGGCTCCCGGTGGATAGATAAATTTTCTGATGTTAGTTACGGGGATAGTGAAAGTGGAAAATATCAAAGATATGGAAGTGAAGTTGAAAGTCTTGAGCGCGGGGAAAGGGATTCTTCCGTTGAAAGAAGAATGAAAGAAGATCTGGACCAAAGTACTCAGGATGAAGGAGAAATGGCAACTTTGGAAACAGTAGAACAAAAGCAGTTTGCAGAATATGATGAAGAAAATCGAGCTATACATGAAATCTCAAAAAGTCGCGAGGGTGAGTTCAAGAAACGTCGTCCGATGGTTCATCAAATTTCCGATTTATCGGAAGAGAGCAAAGATGTTGGCTGGACTGAGAAGGATATACTACGAAATAAATTATTACGAAGAGCAGATGCTGAAGCAGAGGCAGAACCCGAAAATTATCCCTCTGAAGAGGGTTTAACAGGGTCCATGACTAATACAAACCAGGAGACTCTATCGACTGGAAGTTCGGGACCTCTTCGTCAAAAAGGTGTTCTAGAGGAAATTGATGACGACCAATTCTTTTTAAGAAAAAGGGGAATTTCACAAGACGACATAGAAATTCGACAGTACATAAGTTCAGCCATCCGTGAAGGTTTTGACACGCCCGTTAATGCCCTTGCTCAGTTGGGAGATTCCCAGGGTATTTATCCAGATGAATTGGACAGTAGTGGACAAATAAATTATGGATATGATGTTCCTCCACCGAAGCCAAGACGTGCTAAATATAAATATGATCCAAATATAGATTCGGCAGAAGTTTCACAAGAGTTTGATGTAGAACAGAAAGAAGGCTACGACGATAACATATCGCTGCCTCAGACTGGGAGCGATTACTTTAAAAACTTGCCTCCGGGTCGCCCACTAAGAAAATCTAAACAACAATACTCTGAAGATAGCCAAGATGTCCCTGATAACTATCTTCCATATTTCGATGATGAGGACCGGTTGTTTTATAAGAAAGAGGAGAACAATAATCTTGATATCCCACAAATTACGAAAACTTTCCATCCAACCGAAGATTTCGATGATATGAAGACTGAAACACCTCCCAAAGCACCGAAAAGGCGTAGAAAACAACTGAGGGAATCCGTTGAAAAAGATTCTATGGTTAACGGATTCGGTGGTAGATCAATTTCCAATACATTTTTGCCAGACGACAATCAAGTAGAAGAAGTAGGTGACATTTTCTCAATAGTTCAGGTTTCTCAAATCCATTTTTATTCAGTTAGTCGTATATCGCACAGAGCATGAATATATCATACCATTAGCGCAAGCAGAAAACTTCTCGACACCAACACCACCCACAAGATCGCGATCGCGATCACGGGTGACAGACGATGACAGGACATCTAGAGGAGCTGACTCTTTGGCGTTGGATATCCAACAAGAAGACGAACGGTTCTTCGTGGAAATGAAAGAAAATGACGGGTTCGTATAGTCGACGCATTTTCAAAAAATATCTGCTTTCCAACTTTGTTGAGATTATGTGTTAATGTTCTTTTTGCAGATACGCTATTGTACGTAAAGAACCACCTCCCAGGCCACCACCACCTGTGAGACGTAAGAGATCTCCAAACTTGCTTGACGATAAATTCGCCACTATGCCGCATTTCAAAACAGAAACACCGCCAGAGCGTCCGAAGCGTAACTACAGTACAATAGGGCCTTCCAGGCCTCCACGACGAAAATCTTCAGCAAGCATGGGTGAAACGCAGATGTAATTATTTTCTAATCTTCCCAGTTTAAATATTTTTTTAAAATTATTTCACTGCATAGGAGTGAACGAACTACAGAAGTAACCCAATATGAAGAGTTAGATATGGACGACACTGAGCGACCGGAATCTCCGAGGAAATTAATATCTGGGGATGTCATAAATAAAATGAAATATCGTCCTCTACCTCCTCCACCTCGACCACCTCGGGAGCACAAGAAACACAAGGATGAGGACGACAAATTCGATAAAGATGGAGGTGGTGAGAAGATCATGTCAGAGATTCTTCAAAATGGAAATTATGAAATTGAAAAACCCATCGAAAAATGCATTGAAGTGGAGGTGTCGACACAAACCGATCCGCTTCCAGATGATTTTGTTTGCGAGGAATTCGAAATCACAGAAGATATGAAGGTGATAGAACCGAGAAGGTCAAAGACTTTGGAAGATATCCTGAAAGAGGAACAAGAAGCAGAAATGGAACGTGCTAGGCAATTAGCTGAAGAAGAGAATTTATCGCGAAGTATACAGAAGTTTAGAGATGCGGGTCAAAGAAGTTACTCGGAAAGGTCTCGCGGTTCTACGGCAGATCGTTCTCGAACGCAAAGTAGGCCCACCACTCCATCAGCAATAGTAATAGAAAAAAGAGTTCCTACACCAATACCTAACAAAGTTAATGAAACCATGCTTACGGCATCCTTAATTGTACAACCCATCGATGACTTCGACATGGACGATGAACTCGCAAGAGAATCTGATGAGAAGCTCGAAGAGCAAATAGCAAAATCAGACATAACCAGTCCAAAACAGGAGGAAGAAGAAAGACTGACAGTAGATTACTCAAGCGATCAGCGCTCAGTGGCAAGTGATCAACGAGTTCCCGACCAGGAGGTGCAAGATTCTCCTAGTTGGGAAAGAGCATATGAACAAGAACTGATTATAGAAGAACCAATTCCATCCATAGACCAAGAAACAGAACAAAGACTGGAATCTGAACCTGAAGAACCTCCACCACAACCTCCTCCCCGAAAACGTTCGTCTGTGCCGACAGTAGAAACATCAGCTGTAGTATCGTCCGAGGAAGCACCTGTCGAATCGGCACTTTCTGTTGTATCAGAACATCGCCCAGAAGAAAGCACGCTTTCCAACAGATTGGCCATCGGTGACCTTGAAGTGGAACGTTTGAATGTGCATGCCCTACAAGCAGGTAGAATTATGGTATCTCAACTCCAAGGAGCACAAATTAACGCCGACGAACTAGAGTGCAAATCCGGAAATTTAGTTGTTCGAAATATAGAATTACCTCCGGGATTTATTGAAGATATTGTTGAGAGAGTGAGAAGTACCGAAAGGGAACACATTCAAGCTCAAACCCAAGCCACTGAGACGGGAGATACAAAGTCATCAACAACTACAACAACCACGCAAGAAGAAGCGCCAGCCCGGCCACCGCCACCACAGCCACCAATTTTCCCCTCAGAATACATGCAGTATTCCGTGCCTCCCCCATCATTTTACCAACTTAGAAGTCCTACCGACGAAGACCAATTACAATCTCTTCAAGTTCACAGACGAAGAAGACATCATCGAAGGCGAGATTCATCTTCCGACGAAGATTACCACCGAGAACATCGAAGGAGTAGACAGGGCACCAGATCACCGGAACCTACTATCAGCCAAGTGGGCGGGCAACTTCTAAGGCTGTGTGGCTCTTCAGTACTTCGGACAATGAATCAACTCGCGAATTACTTGCAAACCGCACAAAAGGAAGGCAATGAAAGGAACATCAGTACCGCAATTGTTCTTCTCGTCTTAGTGGCCTTCGGATTCCTAATTTTAGGGTTGTCAGGGAAAAATATTCACCACCATCACTGGGACTTCTTCAATCCACCTGGAAATGAAGGGCGCGGCCAATAGTTAAGCTCCAAGAAACCGATGCCCAAATAAATTTTTAGCGGCCTCTTGCATTTTTGGAGAATTTTTATCAATATACCGACAGTTTGATTAAATATTCTTCCTGATACTTGTTTTTGTATTGTATAAAGAGATTACGTGAACTTATTTAAGAAATTAACATTTAATTGCCTTGTTTTGTTAAGAAATACAAAAATTTTAACGATTTTAATGATGTCTTTTATTCAAGTTAATTTTTGTCTGCAACACGTTTACAACGCAGCTTTCAACGGAGATTCTTACCTGCGTACATTATTTCTGCTTTCGGGTGCTTCTCTTTTAACCACACTGTTTTTAAAAATTAAAGAAATCATCGTCGTATTGAACCATTTCCCGTCTTGTGTCTTTATGGCTGCCCTTCTGTGATTGACTAGCAGCTGCAAAGAAATTATATTTAAGGAAGGATCCACAAAAACATACAACGACAAAATTTACCAATTGTTGACCAAACTGCTGAGGATGAGGCATCATTAATCGGTTCAATCTGAGGCTGTCTCCGAGCCAATTGAACTTGCAGCTGAATACCGGAAATGGTTTTTGAGTGCATTTCATTAATGGCTCGTTCTGCGGATTCCGGCTTTGAAAATGTTACAAATCCGCGTCTAGTACATTATTAGAATATGATGCCTTTTAGGATAATTAAAATTTACGACTTTACCCTTTTTCGATTTCCATTGAAACATTTACAATCGTTCCAAAGTCGCTAAAATGTTTCTTTAAGAATTCCTCTGTGACTTTATTACCACAAACAAAAATTGTATTTCCAGCACGGGGTTTATCTCCACGGGAGGGGTCACCCTTCTTGTCATTCAGACCTCTTTCCTCGCGATCTCTTTCTGAAGCGAACTGCTGATACAAGTTGTGAATTCGACTGGAAATTAAAACATCATTAAAAGAAAAATAAAGTTAAGATAAAAGGTGAAAGAAAATTTAAAATGCACTAAGTACAGACGCGTAGTAGGATTTGATAATAAATAAATTGACAAACTAAAATTATACTTTATCGAACCCAGAAATTAAGCATTCAAAGATAGGCGTTGTTGTTAACGCTGGCTAACATGGGAATGCCCCAGAAGATCAGAGGCCCTTACTGCAAGAGTTCATAGGAATCTTTATAATGGCACCTTATACTAATTTTAAATGGAAATGATGTAATAATAGCCAACTCATGTCTGTTATTTAATTTGGTTCTAGTCACATTTGGCGGAACTGAGAAATTCTATCGGTATCATTTGCAATAAATCTAATCAGGTTTATAGAAGATATTGAGCTGGACTTCATGAACAAGAGGTTCTTCAACATCTTAGAAAAGCTAGTAAAGTTAGAAGACTACTTACAAAATGGGTTTTCTAGCTTTAGAAAAGACAAATATCACGTACAATTAGTTGTGCAGTATCCATAGTATCAAGATTAATTAGAAAATATAACCAGATTGGAAATACTGCCCGAGAGAAAAGACCAACGCATTTAAAAGGAGTCCATTTCGGTCCTTATCAAAGGAAAAAAACACTCAGTTTCTGAAATTGGTCCTCTGTTTGGTGTTAGCCGCCCAACGGGGCAAAGTTTCGCATCGGGCTACTTAAAATTTGAATCCAGATCTTCTCAACGTGGAAAGGGAAGAAAAACCTCACCTCGTACCGACCGAAAAT
The DNA here is from genome assembly GCA_006980735.1 of Dasypogon diadema. NCBI lineage: Eukaryota > Metazoa > Arthropoda > Insecta > Diptera > Asilidae > Dasypogon > Dasypogon diadema. The sequence goes on along the minus strand of QYTT01089746.1, from coordinate 31,680 downwards.
CATTTCTACTGCACTGATAAATCGGAAGCGTCCTCTTCGTGCTCCAAGAAGATAGGATCCAAGTTTTCTGGAGCACTTTACAGAGAAGGTTGTGGGGAAAAAATATTGAGGTGTGTTGTTCCCCAACAAAGTCTCTCCTCGTACCCCGGATAAAGACAGCCCTCTTAAACTTCACCAAAGACCTAAATGTTTCTTTCACATCCTCGCAGAAGCAATACAGTTCGTGCGAAGGAGACCAGGGGGAACCTTAATCCACTTGCATTCAGCCTCGGTTAAAATATCTCCCGGGAGTAATGGTATGGGCAGCAATATGTGTGGAAGGGCCGAGCCCGCTTTATTTTGTAGAGGGCACCATGTCGCCGGACCAGTAGATTCTAGTACTGAAGGTTGTTTTTTGCCTTATGTGAATCAAAGGATAAGAAGTGACCCCTTTGTCTTTATGCAAGTTGGGTCATCTTGTCACACGGCTAAATCGGTCAGAATGTTCCTTTCTTGCAAATATATTCCCTCCCACCTTGACCAGGTAAGGAAGTCAATCCAAATAGAAATCTCTTATTTACCGGCCGCCATAATCCCAAATTGCGTGTCCTTAAGAAAAACACCCTTAAAGTCTGGCAAGAAGCCCCAGAAATAAAAACATGCATCACCAATTCGATTAGTAGTATGCGACGCAGCATTTATGCAGTCATTAAAGCAAAGAGGGGTGCGTTAATTATTAAGGGATGAGGTATGTAGTTATTATTTTCTCAAAATTGTATTATTAATCATTATAAATAAAAAAGTAATCATCTAACTATAATGGTTGTCATTATAGAGAAGCTTAAAAATGTATATGGAACATTGCGCCAAAGCCGGAAGGAAGTACCTGCCGACATACAGCGTCAAAAATTCAGAAAATGAGAAATAATGATTTGCAAAGAGGCAAGATTATGGTTATGAAATGGTGTGATAAAAAGGATCCGTGCATGCTATCATCTCCCAAAATAGTAAAGTTTAAAAAATACCTAAGATTGTGCTGCAAACAAAACCCCAAGGTATTTGGAAGCACGGAAAGTTGATAAGAGACTTCGAAGGCCACTATAGCCGATGATGATTGTGATGAAAATAAAAACATAAAATTTTAATCTTTAATTTCATCAAAGTTCGTAACAATTTTAATAAAAAGAAAAATTAACAGCTCGCCTCTGAGTGAGAGCTAAACAACTCGAGCGGCATGCTGAAAAGCTTGGCTTGACTTGCTGTGATCGAAAAGCAAATTCTCAATTTCCATAAAATAAATTTGTAATTTTAGTCGATATAATTTTAAACTGGATACAAACCATGACGTATTATTTCATAAATACTGGTAAATACTAATTCTATCTATAATGTGTTCCAGTTAAAGCGGTCCCGTGACAGATCTCCATGAGACAAACAAAAAATTATCGTAACATCGTAAAAAACGACGAATAAACCTTCAAATGCCGTTATATAGAAAACCGTTAGGATTACCCCCCACATTCTCATTCAATTTTTTGTTTGGCTTATCCTATCACTGGACTCCCGATCGGTCATTTTAACTGGGACATGCTATATAACTGGATAGATGGTCGTAGATATAAAACACTATTTATTTTAAAATGTCAAAAAATTACCTGGTTTCCTTTTCACTTATTTCTCCTATAGTATCCTGAGCAACATCATTCTGTGTGGATGAGAAGGGTTGATATGCGGCAACACCAGGATCTGGCTGAACTCTTTTTCTTTCCTGGCCTGTATATATTTACGTCATAAAAATTCTAGAAAAGTTTTTAATCATATGTAAATCCACCTTTAGGTCTCTTAAATGATGTTTGATCCTGTTTCGTTTGTTGCTTTTGTATAGCAGGAATGGCTCCACTTTTTATAAGTTTCCTTGCTACTTCTCTAGCATCCCTAGCATCCGCCGGCCTTTTCAGTACCATTGGCTTCTCTGGTTCAGGTTTAGGGGCCTTTAATGCTTGAAGAGCTTTTTTCTATTAAGGAAATTATTTGAGTATATTTATCAAATAAGCAATTATCAACTTCCTAAATCTAAATCCTATCAATTAAAAAACTAATGCAAGACATATGGTACAAAAATATGACGACATAAAATATTACAATTTATCAATTTTTAATTGTGTGCACATTTTCAGAATAATAAAGAGATCATTCCGTAATATAAAACTGTAAATCAATTTTAAAATCAGCCCTTATCTGTAGAAAAAAGTTTGATTTTCTACGAATGGTGTTCCACTCGTAAATTCAAGTCATACAAGACGAAAATAGAGCAAAGCTTTCTTCTGAATTTGTATATATTAGCTGCGTTCTTTTGGCAGCAGAGTACAGAGTTGTCATACATTAAGTGGGTTAAATCAACTCGGTTATTTAATCGAGTTAAAAAGCTTACTGGATTATTTAAGTCTTTTATGGGAAAATAGATGGCGCTTATTGAAAGTTTTTGTGTTGAAAAGTTGATTTTGCTCATCATAGCAATTAAAATATAAACTAATGTGGGCGAAACTGACATTAATATAAATTTAAAGCTAATAACGATCTTTACTTATCTCGGGTTTGCTTAAAAAGAGGAAAAGAGAAGAAGAAGAATTAGCTATATACTCCATGGATTTCTACCGTTCTTTTCAGCTTTCATAACTCTGTTGCCCAAAAGAACACGGCTAATATGCGTTTACTTTCTGCACAAAATTTTTTTGAGAAAGTCAATTCTTGATATCCAGGCATAAATTTTCATAGTATTTGATTTAGCTATATATTAATTATACAAAGAAAACTCCCGGTTCCGTATTTCACACACTTTTGTATATGGAGTTTCAGCGAGCTTTTCTTGAAATTTTATAATGTCAATACTGATCTGCATCAGTTCGGGGTTGTGTTCAATGCTCTGGGGTTGCGTTCTTGCGTAACTTTGGTGTTAAGTTCGGTGTTTGCCACCGATAAGTATGCAACACATGGATTTATTGGAACTTTTTCTCATTTCCTCTATTATTTTAACCATTTATTGCATAGTATGGATCTTTTCAAGATTTCAGTTTTTGCAGTGACTTTTAAGGGCTAAACAGAAGAGACAGAGAAATGTCAATTTTTCATGACATCGCAATGTCTAATTTGTATGGGAAATGACTGAAAAATGGCATTCGTACGTAACGGCATATGTCAGCCCACACGTTGCTAATAATTGCAAATTCACTAACTGGTTCCCTTTGCTTTGCCAGCTAAGTATTGCGATCAGAGTGGGACGTGTATTTTAATGTTATACAAAAGAATAAGTAGTTTTTGTGTAGTAAGGTAAGCACTTTCGACGCGATTTCGATATGGATCCGAGTCCTTCAGGTATGTTCACTTTTACCTACTTTTATATTAACTGAAATCATTGTTAAATAATAATAATGGCGGGTTTTCGTTATGTTATAGTTATTTTTCATGCATATTATTTTATGGTTTTCTGAAAACCCGCCAAGTTTAAATGGAAAAATATTATTGTATTGATATCTAAAAAAGTTTCAAACACAAATTACTTACAACAGAATTGCAAAATAAGGCCGGTGCAAAGAAAATGGTTTAAAACTTGGCGTTGGTTTCGATTTCAACTCTTTTGCTGGTCAAACATCTACATGAAGTAAAGAACTTGGCCTTCTTTTTTAACATTATGTTTTTGGTGGGATTCATCTCTCTTCATCAATAAATAGATTGCCAGAGACAAAGTAGGTAGCCAAAAGATCACAATTCGTGGGAAACTCTACCACTTGAAATGAGGGGAAGATATTTTCATAACAAAAATTGAGACAACCCAGCTGGTTAAATTTCTTCTGAGAATATTCCTCAATTTCATTCGACAAAAATTAGTAATTCTCAGAAAAACTATAAAATCTCTTGGATTTCCAGATTGCTATTTTTCTTTCTTCCATTCTGAATCAATGGGCCAGGCCTTTTTCATGGAATTGCATTAGAAAGAACGATTTTTAGAGCAAATATTTCTTTACATTTTAGGCAACCACGTGGTGCACAAACACAAACTTGCCGCGCCGTGGAAAATTTTACAGGCTTTTACTATATTTAAGCGGGTTAAAACCTACACACCTTAGCCGGGCTGTGGAAAGCATGCCTCTTCTGAAAGTAAAAAAACAAATTCACTTCCCCTTTAAGAAAAAGTGATCATCCCTCTCTTTCAGATGTAAGTAATAAATAAAGTAATTAGTATCTCTTTTGGAATTGTTTTGTTGTTTGTTTTTTTTTGCTTTCATGTATACAGTCATATTATTCTTGGGTCGTAGTCTCTTTCATTTGGAATTTTTGGCAGAGTCGGCCTTCTTGTTATTATGTTCGTTGCTAGTATCTCTCTCCACCGTTTCGAATGCCCTCTGTAGGCAGTAGGCCTAGAAAGACCGCCGTTATAGTTTTTTTATCTGTCTCATCTTTCTCCCATCCAATGTTTATTTTCCCTACTCACATTACTTCACAATATAACTCATGTTGAGTTAAATTCACAAGTGCACGGGAGTTTAGAGTTCCCTAGACTACTTCTACAATAAACTTCAGTTTGTCGAGATAGGCATATGGACTTTTGGGCCTGTACTTTTGCGGGGCCCATGATCATTTGCCCTCCTGACGGTGTTAAACTTAACATACCTAATTTAACAAAAGATTAATAATAGCAAAAAACTTTTTAAATCAGAAATAATCGATTAGGATTGGAGCAGATTAAATTGATAACATTTCCGCCTCCCTAAAGAACTCCCTGAATCACAATTCTTTCTATTGGTTCTGCGTTGCATTCTCTTCAACAACTTCTTTTATGATAGATCTCTGCATCACGGTGGCTTTACAAAAGAGCCGGAGAATAACATTTTGGATATTAGTACGGACTTCATTAAAAACAGTCATTTTATATATACTAAATACTTTATACAAATCGGAGTCTTACCTTCTTCTTTAATTTCTGGTATTTTGCTTGTAACATCAACTCTTCTTCAGTCAAGTGTGACGGGAAATGTATGTAGACCATTCTTAAACGAATTTTTTTAATTTTGCGAATTTCCAATCCCAATTTAAACCGAAATCACAAACAACAGGAAAACAACAAACCAAAATTCAATTAAAATGTCAAGCAGCTCTGACAGCTACAGTGTTACCAATATGTGATAATAAATTGGGGCATTTAATCACAAGAATTATTTATCGTAATTTCTGATAATTGACGGAAAATTTAATTAAACAATGATAATAAAAACTATCATATTATTAAACTGGAATTTCTTTGAATTTTCAAGCGTAGATTTTCACATCTGGCAATCTGAAAGGGGCACGTGTTTTGCTGTCAATTGTCAAAAACAGAGGCCGGAAGGCATTCAGAGCTGTTGATCCGTTTAATTACAGATTTATGCAGATATTTTTAAAGCAGTTCGCATTCGTGGTAAAATCTAAACTCCATATATTGTTTTATTTGGTCCTGCACCATTTGAGGTAATTATCGGGAACATGTGGCACGTACATTGTGTGTATTTAATTTTGAATTTTCCAGGGAATAGCAACTCACTGTTGGTAGATTGCAATAATTCTGTATGTTCCATTAGAACTGGATAATTCTCTTGCATCTACAAATGGGTAAGAATTGGAACGGTAAGCAGAAGCGCTTTTCTAAAAATACTGGCGGCAGAAATCATAAAAGCCACAATAACAAGAATAGTCAACAAAATGCGCACAGTCGCCAGCACCGCGGTAATTTTAGGTCTGTTGATATGTTATTTGCGTCGTTATTATAGTTCTTAGAAGGCTCATTTTAGCAAGGATATTACCCCCAAAAATAACTTATCTGAAGATCAAGTCGGAATTACGGAATACGTAAGTAAGGGTGGTGAATTTCAGGGCATAATTAAAGCCCGCTTTTCCGACTTCCACGTTAATGAGATCGATTTAGATGGGAATGAGGTAAAACTCACGGATCAAGTGGCCCCAGAACCTGTTGGAGACGGTAAATACATAGTACACCTACTGTTTTTCCATAACACTAAAATCTTTAAGGTCCTAGTTCTGAGGGACTAGCTGCGTGCAAAAGAGAATTGGAATCGATAATTACACCTGAAATTTGGGCTGATATCGATACAATTCTAAACACTGCAAATCCCGAGAAAAAAGAGGTAAATATTGATGTGACTGACCTTGATAAGGAGAAACGAACTCTCGTACACAAAACACTAAAAGAAGAGTATGGGAATAAAATTGTTAGCTCTACAGTAACAATCGACGAGAAAAAGTTTATCCAATGTCGAAAGCCGAAAGGAGGAGGTTCGAGAGCGGACTTTTTGAACTTTATACTTTTCACTATTGTCAGATTTATTTTAAAGGTGAGCCTCACAGATCAAAGTGGTTGTGGCCGGGAGAATACGTTTATTTTGTTGTGCACAAGGAAAATGCAGATACTGTTCAAGCAGCATTAGATTTGGCACAATTTCTGAGGTAATGCGTTCTGATAAAATGGTGAGCTAATTTTGTAGATTACTTGCTTTTACAGATTGCAACCATCAATGGTACATTACGCAGGTACTAAGGATAAGCGTGCAAAAACATCTCAAAGATTTTGTGTTAAAAAAAGAGAACCATCACAAATTCTAAGGATGGCGAATCGATTTCCTTACATGAAAGTGGGGAATTTTCAATTTAGAGAAAAGGTCCTGAAACTGGGAGATCTGAGAGGAAACAGGTGAGTTTTTAAAGGCAGGTGCTGAAAGAATGCCATGATTTCTCCTATATAATAAGCATGGGTTTTCAAAATTATAATTTGATCTAGTTAGCGTATAAAGCTTAATAATAACTGCTAGCTTTATTGAGCCAACAAGGGTCATGGTCGCTATCATTCCAATTAAAAATTATAAAAAGAATTGACCTAGTCGACACATTAAGGGCTATATTTGCAGATGAGGGCACTCATCTGCACCTGGACCTACTGATTAAAGTGCATTCCGAACCACATCATCGTTGTCACTCTCTTTTTTGTCTTCGTCTTTTATAGAGACTAGCGCACAGCAAAAGTCCCGTTACACAGAAACAGTTATAGACGCCACCTTGGCCTGCCTTAAGGCCAATTTACATAGCAGCAACATGTTTTTTTACTGAAAACCTGAACGAGTTTTATTGATTGATGATATGTGTAAAAAAAGGACAAAGAATGAAGGGGAAAGAAAAATTCAATTCCAGCGGGGAAATTGGCATTTTAGCCCGTAAAAATTTTGTTGGCATATGTTTTGTCTTTTTTCGTATTTTATCATGTTAGCTTTATCTATCCCACTCGCACTGTTTGCTTACAATGTTGTAGTAATGTAAATTGGCCTTTAGAATTAACTATTTTGCAGGCCAAATTGAGAGAACTTATTCCGACGAGACACACAAAAAAACCGAAATAAGAACACCGTATGATTAGAATCGAGATTTAATGAATCAAGCCAAACGACTCCCCGTTGTAACTCTGAATAGCTTCTAATTATTGTTTGTTGTCAACAGAAAAATCACTTCACCCGAGATCGTTTGAATATGAGCCACCGCGTT
>QYTT01089746.1:0-13427 GCA_006980735.1 Dasypogon diadema | reverse complement strand
AAACTCGTTGACGAAGATTAATTGGCGGACTATATTCGGCGTTATTACATTGGGCTATACTCCGCATCGACGTCGCTAACATCCTCATCCATGGATTAGTTTTTTCATCATGTTTCCTCTTTTTCGGAGGTAGATAGGAACGCCCTGGATCGAGTTCTCATGCCCGAGGAACTGAGCACTGCCCCAAAGGAGTTGAAACGTCATTTCCCGCCTGGTTATGACAACCTGAATTCTGAATACACTTCAGGAATCTATTGATTCCTGACCTCCTGGAGGTCTTTAATTCAACGGTTGAAGGCTAAACAGACCGTCCCTCCAGATGGAGGTGGACTGTTCTGCGCCTGATTCCAGGGGGACCTGCTTAGGGAGGGAACTTGAGGCCAGTTAGCCTGTGCATTTTGTATTTCAAAATCGTCTGTAAAGCATTAGGGCGACGCTCGGCCCAGTGATTGTTTTTGTGATACAACCAGCCCAGATCTATATTTATTGCTTATTACGAGCGCACAGTGATGTAAATGGCAATGATCTCCTTGGACCAAGAAAAGACTTTCGACTGGCTCTCACAAGTCATTTGCGCCAGGTCACTCGACATCATTCAGAAACTCTACAGAGACTCTGATATTTTGATAAAGCATCAAAAGCAGATTCTGTCTCCCGGTGTGCTTTATGACTCTTTCCTGGAATCATTGCTGGTAAATCTCCGTCGGTCCCCATCTCTGCGGGAATATTCAATTTTCCTCGCTTATGGCTGGCGGGATCGTACCAATATGCCACTCAGCACACCTGCCTGAAGTACTTTGGGGTGTATGTCGAGCGCGATTTAACCTAATTTCCAAACGGCTCTGAAAAAAATCTAGGGGCCCTTTCTTCTTAGGTTCCGGCGCAGGAGAATATTATTACTTGCTTTCCGTTTGCCTGCCCTTTCTCTAGACTAGTCCCAGCCAGATATATTCAGACACAGATTCGGGCCCGAATTCCACCTCAAGTGAATGATGTATGAATAGTTTTCGGAGATTCCGATTACTGAAATCTGGGGTTAGTGGGGGTTGTCAGACTGGATCGCATTTCTCGAATACGTAAATATTGCCTCCGGGGATTGTCTCATTCATGCACACTCTCCAAACCCAGATGAACTCACTCACCGCGGCACGGGAGCAGGCCCCAAGACTGAACACCAATGAGCCTCGAGCTCGGTTGGAAGACGCTTTCAAGACGCTAAAATGTTCAAGTTAGGAGAGCTGGAAATGCTCACCCCATTGACAAAAAGAGGTGGAGAGGGATTTGGGGTTCTTTTATGGGAAGTCAGACAGCTTTAGATTTTGGATGCATTGAACTCGACGGGATTCACCCTGCCCTAGGCGAGAATTTTAGTAATGTGGTCGTTGAGATATCCAATCATGCGTGCCCGATTGTTATCAATGGCAACGGCAGTCAGCTACTGATTCCATAGAGTACACGAAGTCACGGGTACCGTCATCGACAAAACTGTGAATATGATTGGATGTAGGAGATAAGAGGTTATTATTGAAGAGCAGAAAGAGTGTGTGGAACAATATAGAACGGTGGGGTAGGTTGGAATTGGTGTCGAAGGCGACAAAAGGTGATACCGTTCAAAGTAACACATATGGAATGGTCAGAAAGGTAACTGCCAATCTGGGTAAGAAGAGAAGGGTAAGGACCATGTACTGGGAGTTTGGCTAAAAGAGCAGAATACCAGACTCTGTCGAAGGCTTCCAAGATGTCCAACGCAACCAATTCCTAACTCGCCGAAGTTATGGAGACAGTGATGCCAATGCTCGGTAGAGAACATCATCAAGTCGATAAGATAAGAATCTCAAAAATCTTCGCCAGAATCGAAGTGATTAATTGCTATTGATCTGTAGTTAGAGAGAACACATGCCTCTCCTTTTTTTAGGAATTAGCTGAACATGGAAGAGTTTCCATAATGATGAAAAATACGTTTTGAATGTGATAAATGAAATATCTTCCTTAGAGGCTTGGCCAGGGAAGAGGCGCAGCCCTTTAGAAGCAGGAGTGAGATAACATCATCGTTTTGAACAGGTTCGCAGGCACTTTATGAACCTCTTGTTTGCGTAAATGAAGCGGCACTTGATTAGTATTGCACTCGCAGGGAACTGGTGGTATTGAAGAAGAGGTGAAATTAATTTTGACAGACTTAATAAGCAACCAGAAACCTTTGCGGTCTCCAGGTTCTGGAACTTAGCTTTATTAATAATGGAATTGCATTTATTACGAGCCTTAGTACTAGTTTATCTTGTTTCCGGGCACTTATTCACGTTGTAAGCCTGAAAAGCAGCTTCACTGATCCTCATAGTCCTCCTATAATTCTTAGCAAATCACGAGCTCTTGTTTGGCCTAAAATTTCTATAGTTATGATAGATAAATGCGTACATCCCGAACCATATAATACTGGTTAACGCTTTACAGCACTACTCAACATTTTTTGAGTCAAAACGGTCAAACCAATTGACTTCCTTGAAAATATTATTGAGCCCGGATCAAGCAGCTCGGTTGAAATGCCCTACTAATCTCTTGGTAGAGAGCGGAGTAAATGGTTTCAAGGCAGAGATGGAAAACTGAACTGATATAAGGCAATGATCTGAATTACCAAGAGGTGAGGTGACACTAACTGAGTTTATTTTCTATTTTCCTTGTGTTTTGCCACAAATAGTTTAACTTCACTTTACTTTTGTAACTTTTATTTTACATCTATTTTTATTTGCTTCTTTATCTTCAGTTCCATTTTTTGTTTATTATTATTTTTTCTATTTTCATTTATATTTTCTTTCTGTATTTAATCAGTAATTTAGTTTTTGGTTTACTCATTTTACACGTCTACCTCCTCAAGCTTATCGTCTTCTTTATAATAAATTTAAATTTTCATACGCTATAGTTTAACGACGCGACGCGAGGTGTCACAAAGTCGTAAGTTTTGAAGAAACAAACCCGTAGAGTCTACTGTTGTATTTTATCTCAACAGTTTTTAATTGTTTTACACTTTATTGTTGCTACCAAACGAAAGAGGATATTTTCAGCTTTACAGATATTTTTCTTAATCTTGTATAGACAGTGCTTGAGAAATTATACGTACTAGGAGACCGCTGTGCAATTGCACAATTGAAGGTATAACGTTTTTATATGTTCCCTCAATTTGCACCTTAAATTTCAAAGTGCGTTTTTTTCAGAGGTGTCCCCTGTAGGCTTAATCCTCCCATGCAAGGAAGCAATAAAAAGACACTTGCAAAATATTTTACCATGCAGAATAATGAAATGAAAAAAATTCCAATAAATCCATGTATTGCATACTTATCGATGGCAAACACCGAACTTAACAGCAAAGTTACCCAGGAACGCAACCCCAAAGTAATGAACACAACCTCGAACTGATGCGGATCAGTGTTGTCATTATAAAATTTCAAGAAAAGCTCGATGAAACTCCATATATAAAAAGTGGCTGAAATACGGAACCGGGAGCTTTCTTTGTATAATTAATATATAGATTACCCCAAGGAAAAAATCCAGGAACAAAAAATCCCAACATAGCTCTTCATTTCTGGGATAGTTTCTTTTTTCGGATTTCTTTGTCAAACAGATTTGCCCTAGTTTATTACCCCAAAGTCTGACTATCCCCTGTTTGCAAAATTTTAATGCTATTATTGTTTCCTTGCATTCTGCACAATGGGCTTTTTCAGCCCTTAGATCTTAGACCACATAATTATGTGTATATCATTGTAGCGCACTAAGGCTGGAAGGATTCGAAAAAAATCTTTGTTTTTCATATTTTAAAGATACTTTGAAAGGGCATTTATTAATAATTAAAATTGCATTTTAAAATGCTTTTCGAATGTTTAAAGATAAGAAAACAAAAACAAATTGTTGCTTCCAAATATTTTCGAAACTTGAATTGATTTTTTGCTCCTTCTACAAAACTCATTTCAATACTATTTTGCGACGAAACAGGGCTACACCAACCATATCGATTTTTTAAAATAATCGATAGACAATTGGGTGCGATAAACGAGTGGGTATAATTCTATAATGGCTTCACATATAACTTTCGCTATGTACCTCAGAGTTCATCTCCAGGAAAATTCAAATGATGAATAAGTGTGTACACATAGCCGCTCCTACACTACATCTCCACGGAAATATATGTTTCAGTATTTCATTGAGCAGGATGCTGAGCTGGAATATATCCATCAAACAAGGACTCGGCAGTAGGTAGTGGGCACAGCAGCAGCCACAGTACCCTTTGAGAACATGAGAAAACCTCGGCGGCTCGATTTTTCGTCCGCTACAACTTTTGTGTTGGACCAAGAGACGCTTGCATGGCACGGTGAATAAAAAGAAATCATTCTGTAGAAAATCAATAATTGCGGACACAAATCTATCGATTTTCGAAAAAGCTGTCTATGTGTCTCCCTAGGCCCTGATAAATCGCACTCCCCTTGTACTTAAAACTCAGTCGAGTTCGATGCATTCAAAGTAGCACACGCGTCTGGCTACCGTCGTCTTCTCGAAATGTAAATTTCACTAAACGAAGCGAACAAGTAGAAAGTAGACTGAACAGTGGTGCAGTAGAGAAATTCAACAGAATATATAAAAGAAGCAGAAGAGTGTCCGCGCTGTTTCTGATTCTGTTTAGCACACCTTCCAGTGATAACATTGTTTACTGTTGAGCTTGAGCGAAGGCAAAAGGCGGGAACTGCCGCAGGATTCAAAAAGGTAATAAAAATGATTATTCGAATAGTTAAGGCATGTAAATGCTAGAATTCCGCCTTAAGTTGATAACAGATTTTTATTAAATTATTGATCCAAAGTGGCCTGGCGGGGCGGTTCAAAAACCACACAGTGGCGGTAATCGGTTGTGTTACATACATATGGAAAGTAATTAGCGAAAATAAATTGCAACTTGAGATAATGAAGTTTTTGACGACGATGAAGTGCCAAGTTAACTGGTAGTAAAGGCCACCTCCAATTTTTATCAATACCCTCAATACTTCTCCATCCATGCATTCAATTAACGCCGAAGAGAAAGGGCAAAGAGCTCCCCTTAGTCTCTTAAGACCATAGAATAGGGCACGAGACGAATTATTCTCTGATGGCTGCGTCCTTCATCCACCCCGATCCCAGTCCCAGACCATTCCACAATCCAAAGGACTGGCAAACACATTGAGATCAAATCGGGATGTGGATTGCGCGCAAATCTTCGCCCCTGGCATTTGGAAACCTGGCGACGTCATTGAACGAATTACTTAGCCACCACCATCCGGCAAAATGTTTGTAAATAGAAGTATTTCTGCCGCCAAGCGGGGTGTGAATGTTCTGCTGAGTTAGTTTTATGTTCAATTGCAATAATTCTGTTGATTGTTGTTATCGGAAAGCTACCGAAACGAGCGTGTCGTTTTACAGGAGTATCATGACTATCGATTTATTGATTTAAACTCTTTCCCCTAACAGCACTGGAAGTTGATGGGTTCCGCATGGTTAGATCTCTGGCCTAATTGACCCTCGGCCTCGTCTGTAAAACACAGTAATCAATAGCTATCTGTGTGGGGTGGCTTTTTAGCAACCCAGAGGTAAAATCTATAGCACAAAGGATTTCACAATGACGACTTCGATGAGTGTTGAGAATTACCATCTCAAATGGGATTCACATCTTTCCTACTTAAACCTGTCTGTTGCTACACTATTCAAGTAAGTAATTTTCTTCAGCAGCACCGTTGTCGTATTGTATTTAATGGTTCTCTCTATTTCAGAAATGAAAAGTTCGCAGATGTCATGCTACTAACCAGCAATGCAGAAGGCGGTTCAGGAATACCTGCCCATAGGATCATATTGAGCTCATGCAGCCACGTAAGTAGGAGTTGAAAATTGTTTTAATATTAGCGCCAATTCGTATATTTTTCACTATCGATTGACCGAATATGCAGATTATTGAGGGGTAGAGATAAGGATGCAACAGGTGTATAAAAGTGGAATAAGGGGTGAATTTTCTTAACTTGTTTTGCACGGAACATCCACTCTTAATAAATTCAATATTTAAATTAAGAAGAGAATCTGTGCAAATAACTCTTATAGCACACAGAGTGAATTTATTTTCTTAAATCTACTAAACTTACATGTAATTGTTAGTAATGTTTGATAGTGATTAAAAATTCATAAGATGCGGAAGAATGGGTCAAAATTCTTGCCTAGAAAATTTGTTTCGGAAATTTTCTTATATACTTTGTCTATAGCAAAAGTGTATTGTTTTGTTAAGTAAAATAATTTTAAATAAAACTCGCCTAAGAACAAAATGATATTACAAAATAACCACTACATTTGTTTAGAATATCAAAAAAGAAGAAAAACAAAATTAAATATACCCAAAATTCTAAAAAATCTGCGCAAATAAACACTTTTCCTATTTCAAATAAAGCCAATATTTCGAACGATTGGACAAAACTATTTACTACCAAATAACAAAGCAATGACATCAGTTAGCTGTGTTAACAAAAATGGAGTAAAACCTAAATATGCATAGGATTAAGTAAAACTAGAATAGAATCTCTCAGAAGCAATTTATTGTGATGCATAAAATTACTTGCAACATTCGGTGTCCAAGTTCCAATGAAAAACTCATCCTTTCCGCTCTATTTATAACGTTTCAAAGTGGGAAGAAGCCTCGTGGGCAAGTATTCTCTTCATTAAGGGGCTCCAGTGTACTGTGGTGTCAATATCCTGTTGTTCACTTTCAACTAGAGATTACGCAGCAATGCGAGTACGTAATCGTTAGGGGAGCGTCGCAGGCATCATAACAATGTGACTTATTAGTAATCGTTTATGTTCGGTTATCGTACAGCGGTGTGGTGTTTCTAATGTAATAAATAAAGTTTTCTAAATAAATACCTATGTTAATTCAAAATTAATTGAGATGCTGGTTACTAGTCGACACGACATACACTAGTTAGAAAAGGTCTGCGTACACCCAGTAATGTAAAACTACTTTTTAGGGAAATTCAAGCTACTTGTGGATTTTGTAATGAAATTTATTTTCTATATTTTTTTTGTATATTTACAGTTTAGGAAATGCTAATATACTCTAAGTAAATGCAAAATGAAAAAATAAAAATCAGAAGCAACAAAGATCATGAAAATTCGATAGAAAAAGTCTGCGTACAGTCAAGTTAAAACTATAAATTATAATAATATAATTAGAGTTCAAAAGTTTTGCTCGCATTTTACGAAAATTCTCCCGATTGCTCTCACAAACCCAGATACAAAGAAAGCTCAGTGCTCCCAATGACCACGTTTTTTTATACGAAGTTTTTTAGACTATATCCCAATTTTTTGATACTGGCAATTTTGCTTTTTTCGTTTAAAGGAGCTTTTCATGCACCTGCTGTAGCGGCAATATTTAAATCCAATTCAAACCACTCTGGGGTTGCGTTCCTGGGTGACTCAGTTAAGTTGGACTGATGCGGAAATGAATTGCTATGCACTCAAAATAGTTTACAATTAACTTTTAAGGATCTATTAAATCAAAAGAGACATTTCTCATAACGTCACAATGTTTAATTTGTATGAGAGATGACTGAAAATGGCATTCATATGTAACATATTTGGCGTTGCCGCCAATAAACATAAAATAAATGAATTTGTTTCGTTTGGCAACATTCATACCAAGTCAAGCGATGAACTCGAAAAATTTATTCGCTCACATGTTAGATGCATACGTAACAACTTCAAATATACAGTGAGTGAATAAAATTTACAAGTTCTTCGCATGACTTGGTATGAATGTTGTGAATTGAACCAAATTTTAGGAAAAGGGCGTGCTTGAACGAAAAGATTTTACTTTTTTTTTATTAGAAAAGGTCAAAATATTTTTACATCATTAGTTTCCCAAGGCTTCCAGGTTTTAAGGGGTATGTTAGTTGTAAGATGAGGTACAAATTGTACTTCCCTGAAAGAAGGCACTACACATAAAATAGTTTCCCGCGAAGCTCATGCATAACTATCACTACCATTTTTCTAATTTATGTCATTCTTTTTCTTATCTGTTCCCTTAAGATCCCGAGAAGATCAACCCTGTGGTGAGGATACCTCTCGATAATGATGAGCAAACTGGCGGGTATTCTTTTCACTGCTTTATTCACTTCCACTCTTTTCTAACCTCATTTTCACTTCACTTCGCTCAATATCGTTTTACTTTGAAGTTAAACATTTTCAATTTCAACCAAGCGAAATTAATTAAAATTACTTATCTGAAACACTTAATGGGACCGAGAAATGTAAATTTCAAGTGATGGTAAATTCTAAAGCATGCTGGCTTTTTTCCTGTCTATTTGCAGGATCTTTAAAATAAATGCTTTAAAAATTTACCATCACTTGAAATCCATTTTCCTTGCTTTCCATGCAATTGCACAGGGGACCTTACTAGTAATATTAATTAACTTAATATTTAATATCTAGTAGCACATCCTTTTCTTTTGAGGACTTCCAGCAATCTATTCTGCCTAGAATACGCAAGTTTTGAGGTTTCTTGAGCACTAATGTTTTTCTATAATTGCTGCAGAACTCTTTTTGACACATTCTTCAAAATAATGTGAGATTGAGGAATTTTTTGCTCTAGTAGATCCCATAAGTATTCTGAAAAATTGCGGTGGTGCATGCAACTGTTTTTGCGGCATTATAAAGCAATCATAACTTCACAATATCCGATGTATGCCTGGAGCCATTATCGTGCATAAAGTAGTATTCATCACCTAATCCAAAATTTTCAGTACTTTATTTTAAATTCCGCTTTAAAATATTTGGGTAGTCATATCAGCTCATGGTAGACACTACTTGCCATACGCCCACAGACCATTACTTCACTACCACCATATTTCAGAGTATCAGATTATTTTCTTATTGAATGTTATGCCTGATTTTCTCCAGACGATTTTCCCGCCTTTTATCCCAAAAATACAAAATTTACTTCTCATTCGAAAAAACCGGCCAAGTGCGAGTCGGATTGGCGCACGAAGGGTTCCGTACCATTATCTATAAAAACGGCAAAAAAATCATGTCAGCCCCACTTAAATATTAATTTTATTTTAATTTAATTATATGAATAATATAACTAAATATTCTGAGAATATTTCAAGCGTCTACCTGTTGCCGTTATCAATATCGAGCAAAAACGAGCAAAAAAATCACGTTTGTTGTATGGGAGCCCCCTTAAATATTTTTTTATTCTGTTTTTTAGTATTTGTTGTTATAGCGGCAACAGAAATATACATCATCTGTGAAAATTTTAACTGTCTAACTATCACGGTTCATGAGATACAGCCTGGTGATAGACGGACGGACAGCGGAGTCTTAGTAATAGGGTCCCGTTTTTTACCCTTTGGGTACGGAACCCTAAAAATGACTTTCTCCTAGAATTTATTTGACTTTTTAATGTATTTGTTTGCGAAGATAGTTCGACTTCAGCGACTGATTTTTGAAATAAAGTTCTTCCCGTGCCCGTGAATTCCGGCCCATTCAATATTTTCCAAGTAGTATCGGCACAAATTTTTCTTCCTAAACTTGAGTTCGATGCTTTTAATGATTTTTCCTTCTGCTGTTCGAGGATCTTTTTTTACTACATTTATAATAATACGTTTTTCTCTTGGGGTCGACATTGAGGAACGACCAGAATGCGGTTTTGAGGTGTTAATACCCGTCTTTCCAAAACTTTGGCAATATTGCGGTGCCAATTTCCCGAAAACTTTTCCCTTTTTTCCGTAATTCTATAATGCTTTTACGCTCCCTCGCATACACCAAATTCTTGCCTTTCCGACTTCCTGTCATCTAGTGCACCAATAATACCACTGTGATGTGTAATTTTCGCATTACCTGCATATTACCTGCACTATTATAGGTCCTACTAGTTCAATTAAAAGATGTGAGTAAACAAAAATTCTCCTGCCATTTTTACTATATTTTGGAAGTATACGCAGACTTTTTCTACTGAATCTTCGTGACATTTTTTGCTTCTGATGTTTTTTTCTAAATAAATCTCATTACAAAACAAACAACTAGCGTGAATTTATCTGAAATGTAATTCCAGATTACTTGGTGTACGTAGACTTTTTGTGGCTAGTGTACGTAGTGTGGCCTAAGGTAGATGGAGAGGTGAGAGAGGAAAAAGACAGTAGTTATTTTTCGATACATTCTCCCTTTATTTCAACACATTTTTCACACCTTTTAATAAGTGCTTTAATACCATTAAGATAGCAGTCTGAAGATTTCTCTTGAAAATGCAGCCTAACCGTCTTATGGATTTCTTCGTCGGAGTTAGACTTCCTTCGCCGCAAATCTGATTTAGTTTGGCAAATAAAAAATAGTCACTAGGGACCAAGTCTGGACTATAAGTTAGGTGATCCAATTCTTGCGTAGAAGTTCAGCATAATATGTAGCATATATAACGGTATTATGTTCCTTGAAGCCTAACAGCAGAAAACCTTCAGAAAACTGAAGCCATGACTTTTTTAGTACTTTCTGTGACCTACGCTGTTTTCGGTACTGATTCTCCGGGGCGGCGCCACTCCACTGAATCCCTCTTGAACAAAGGATCATGGTAAAGAACCATAGTTTCATCCCCCGTGACAATCCTGTGGAGAACACTGTCTACGTCGTTTTTACACAACTCCAAAAATAAATACAACATGAGAAAGCTCTCTTACTAATAAAGTGCCGGCGTTAACGTGTTAATATTGGAGAGTAAAAGTATCTGTGTAATAAACACTCTGACAGTCACAGAGAGAGCAAGACCCGCTGAACTCGCGGGCCAATATATAAAGATTGGTTCCGATATCGAGGGATTATGGTAAAAATCCCCCATTCCACATTTTCTTTATTTCATAAAATGGAAGAGACATCAAAATTACATGACTCTAGCATAAAATTTTTCACAAATGTTTGTTTTTGTGGGATAAAAGGTTTTCACCATTCTAGGATGAATTTTTGTAATTATATATCATTCCCTAGACCTTCCCAAGGTCTGCTTTTAGGCCAGGTCGCTTCAGTAAGCAGGTATCTAAAAAGATATCACTGAGCTTTTGAACTGTAGTTGTGCTGAATCTTGAACAAGTATCTTCCAATTTAGCATTTATCTTAGGTTGTGGAAATTTCTCCGCTGTAGAATCGATCAATGTTTTTAGTGCCTGTGTATGATCCAAAAGTCCCCAAATGCATTATTTTTGCCTCCGAGAAATGTGATCTGGTCTAATGGTGATGGAGCACCTTGAACCTTATTGAAAGCCGAATCCACTAATTCTAAATTATTGCTGATTGAAGCTGCCGTAAACTGTGTGTAATACAATTCATTCTGCTAGAAATAGAATGTTGCCTAATTCTATCCCAGCACTGATTCGTGAAGGCAAGATCCTAAGAGCAAAGGAAAAGTTGGGTTGGCCAAAAGTAGTACGCTATTATCTCGCAGTGCATTCGCCTGTAGTGTGCCTCTATTGCAAAGCAGTGCTTTAATTTTGGAGGTAGAATTTCTGAACTAAATCGGTGAGATCCAAGCTGTCCAAGTCAAACCAAAAAATCCACTTCTGTTTGCAGAAATCTTGAAAAGCCTTCATTAAAGAAAAGAGAGAGAACAATTGCAATCACTAAGAATTTACGATTGTACACCAATCGTACTTAATTTTTTATGATATCACCTAAACCCTTGGGTAGGACGTAATACCCAATGAAACGGAATAATTAGAGAATCTTTTCTTAATACTTAATAAAAATAATGCAATCTCTACATTTTCCACATGATATCGGACCATTTGGACAAAAACACAAACTTTTTTAAGGAATTGCATAGCATAGTTTTAGCCGAAGGAATTTTAGGAAAGAGGAGATTGGGAAATTTTATTAAACTTTCCGAATTTACGTTCAATTCTGAATACAATTTGAGTCTCAAACTTTGCAGTACCTTGTAGAGGTCGTCTGCTCCTTTTGAGACCACACACTGCTGATATCTTGTGTATTTCTTGAGATACCAGCCCTTTCATCTTTCAACTGAGTTCTTGGACACGCCCTCGCCCTGCAACCATAACATTTTATTGCAGTATCGTGTAGAGATCATCTCCTCCCCTTATTTGAGATCCCACACGCATTAATATCTTATCTACTTCTCGAGATTCAGTTCTCTTGCCTTTGAATTGTATTTTTTAACACCCCCTCACTCTGCATCGTGTGATACCTAAAATCAATAAATTCTGTATTTAATATAACTCAAAATACAAGAACAATTGGAATTTTTACTTCTATCCCCGTAATTCAATCTTTCAATCGGTGTTTTCAATTGATTACAGGATTTAATCGATTGATTTTGTAATCCCAAAAAACGATTGACCTGTAATTAATTAACCATCAATCTACAGTTGATTTCAATCGATTACATTTTTAACTGTTTTTTTTTTAGGATTGATGGTTAATCGAATTTCGCTGTAATTTTTTTAATCGATTGAAAAATTTAATTGATTATTGCCAGGTCTAGTTTGAGAGCACTTCACGTTGAAAAATTTCGTTTAAATGCGGCCAACTGTAAAGAAACATTTCGTATTGTTGCTGAAAAAATCAATAATTCAATGAAGTTAGAAGTTGCAGGAAGCTTTTATCTATAAAAATCAATCAATGTAGGACTGTATTCGGAATAAGTATTCAATTTATTTCCGAAAGTGAAAAACAATAACGATTACTTGGAACTAAACTTCCAAAATACTTGCTGGAAAAATCCTATACATATTAAATATTTATGAAATATCTCTACATGAGATTGTGCCCATTATATCGAATAACAGAATCAATATTATCAGGAAGGAAACGAAGCATGTTTAAAGAACTTGAAAAGTTAGACGCACATGCTTTGGAAGTTGATGTTTTCCAACAATGCCGATGTGCTGCCCACGTTTATCATATGTGAATAGTATAATTAAAAAATCTGATAACGATAGCTTTGAGCTGAATGAACCACTATAGAAATCGATCGAAGCTCACGCTACCATTATATTCCAAGAGGAAGAGCATAACTGGGGATTTTCATTCTGTACATTAATCTATATATTAATACAAAGAAAGCTCCCGGTTTCGTATTTCAGCCACTTTTTTTATATGGAGTTTTATCGAGCTTTTCTTGAAATTTTATAATGGCAACACTAATCCGCATCAGTTCGGGGTTGTGCTCATTACTTTGGGGTTGCGTTCCTGGGTAACTTTGGTCTTAAGTTCGATGTTTGCCACCGATAAGTAAGCAATACATGGATTTATTGGAACTTTTTTCATTATTCTACATGGTAAAATATGTTGCAGGTGTCTTTTTACTGCATGCTTGCGTGGGAGGATTAGGCCTACAGGGGACACCTCTGGAAAAAACGCACTTTGAAATTTAAGGT
>QYTT01089745.1:54153-67280 GCA_006980735.1 Dasypogon diadema | reverse complement strand
AAAGTACATTAGGTGTTGCCTATATTTTTGCAAAACTTATGTGGAAATTACCTGATGTGTTTATTATAAATCGAGCTTTTTCTGTCATCGCAAAATTGTAGCACAGACCACTGCACACAAAACCACTTTCTAAAGTTTGTTTGGGCAGTGGTTGCTGGGGATAACACTGTCATAGTTACCGACTGGAAGAAATTTAAGTTAAAGGAAAATTCGCTGATGTGAATTATTACAGGTGAAATAAAACGACGTGGCGTCATGCTTGATAGTTACGATACGATGTATAAAAGGGTTGCATACCTGAATTTAACTCTACCTTGGGTAGGTTTACGAACATCTTAATACCATAGACGTTTCTGTAAATAATTTACATGCCTTTTGTAAATAAATTTACATTTCTGTACTAAATTACAATTTGTTTCCGAATATTGATTGCATACGTATTAAACTGTGGCGACCTCTATTCAGAGCGCGTACCTATGTGCGTCGAGAGTATCAAACGATGATGGGTATAGTCGTCAAACACAAAGTAAGTGACGTTGTTAAAATATTGAATCAAAAAGACGGTTATATTTTATAAAATGAACAATTTTATTACTAGTATTTACTGATTCATATGCTACATACACATTTCTCCTTGACGGATATACTCGTCAAACACAGCTGACTAGTTGGAAACTGAGAACGTTTGTTCAACAAGACCTCTTGTTCTCATTTTAATCTTGTTTTTATTTTGATCGAGATCAGTTAAACTGAGTTGAGTTTTTTGCAAACAATCCATGATATGCAGATACAGTGAGTGTCAAAATTATTGGTTTTGCAGTACAACTTGGTCGAGTTGGACATGGAATCGTATCGTGTGTAGGACTACTGTCCAACTGGTTTTCAAGTTCATCCAACGGCTGGATGAAAATCAAATTGTTTTCATTTTTTGAGGGCAAGCCTTAAGGTTGTACTGCAGATTGTATCAAGTATGGTGAAGTTGTACAACACATTGTATCAATTGTTTGAGCGTGTGTAGTAAAACATCCAACATGATGACAAATCAAGTTGTACTGCAGATCGTAGCGTATATGGGCCGCATAATAAATCGTGTGAATAATTTCGCATAATTTCTAGATTTATTTTAAATAAATGGGTTTTGTGGAAATTTGATGAATCCATGTCATTGTAGAATTATCCGATCGATTTAATTAAATTAAACTTATATAGGGTAAGTGCACTAGTTATCCTATTTATTAATTTATTATTTTACTGTTTTCGGAATTTTGTGTGTTCTTTTATAGCTTTATAAACATTTTCCAACTGTTTGGATATTGGTTCGACCAACTTGAGTATAACATCAAGTGGAATATTATCCCATTCTTACAGCAAAATTGTTGTTATGGAAGCGGAAGTTGGTTGTTTTGATCGAACTTCTGACCAACTATTCCAATGAGATATTGACAGTTATATGTAGCCCAAAGATAGCAGTTCTGTGCCATATATTTAAGGTCATTATCCCGATAGAAATGAAAGCGTCACGTAATCATCAGTTTTTAGCACCAGGCCGTATATTTTCACTTCAATCTTCTCTTAAATAGAGATATTTGTCTCTTAGTAGAGATATTTGTCTCTTAGTACTACTTAGCCTCGACTCAACTACTGGCAAAACAACCTAAAACGAAAACTGATCCACCACATGCTCTTTTTTCAAGTATATATGTTTTCTTTTTGTAGTTCTAGATTAGCTTTTCTTCATAAAGAATTTCGTCCATTAGATCCAGAAGAGTTATATTTGCTTTTTTCTGCAAACAATACGCCCTTCTTGAGGTCAGCATTTTTATTTTTAAGGGCTTTGGAAAAATCATATGGTTCCTTTTTGTTGATGGCGCTTATGTATGGCTGTATTTTAAAAGCTTGACCATGTTAACTGGCATCTTCAAGGGTTCGTCTTATTGTATAATCATTAATTTTATTGTTAGTAATGTTTTTAACTTCACTCGATAACTTAGGTTCCTTTATTTTTGGCTTTTTGCCCATTTTTCTTAAGTTAACCCATACATTAGTATCTGAAAAGCTTTCAAATTTTGTAATGAACTGCCTAAAACAATTATAGCTTCTTTTCTCGTTTTGTAATGAAATTAATCCGTCAGTTGTTTCTTGTCACCAAGAGCCAGGTATAAGTTCACCATTGTCTGTGTCTTCTATATTAAAAGTCCTGTTCGGTGTATAAAATTCTTTTGAACTTTTAGCTCATCAAAAGTAATGGATGTAAACATAAGCCAATGTGTTTTGTGTTGAAAGGCGTAGGTATAGCTCTAACAGTTGCTGATAATATACCAAATGCATTTTCTAGGACACGTCTTGCCCGTCACAACTTTCTATTGAATATTCTGTTTAATTTTCTTGAGCCAAATCCAATGGAAATGTTTTCATCATGTGTCTTTCTAGAACAAATGCATCGTCCACAAGAAATAAGTAGGGAATAGGTAGTTTTGCATCAGGAAGTGGAGTCTCGTGATAGACCTAGTGTAATGCTTCCAAATTTTTTACAAATATACCCCACCATTGGATATTCTTTTTTGGTATCCAAAATGTATACAGGGTGAACTACAAATATGTGACAATCGGCTTCATTGAGACCAACAAAAAATTGTATGGGGGAGAGGGGCAAATCCTACATGATCTACAATCATTTTAAATTTTCTGGCTCGAATGTTACTTAATACCTTGTAATTTCTAAAAAAAGGAACTACGTGATCACGGGCTATTTATTGTTAAGTAGCCAATTTCATAGCCTTTCCAAGGAGCCATCCCTTATCCCCCTCCACTTTACCTTTCCGAAGATCTAAATATTTAAATTCCGAATTTTGGGTGTTTCATCATCTGTTTTAAAAAACAATGGATTTTTTAACGGCCATTAATCCTCCTTTTCTCTTCGCAATATTAAAGCCTATTTCTTCTACATTCGATCGATATATCCATACTTAATTTTCTCTCCCCTAATTTTCCTCCGCCTAAACAGGATTGTCCCCTGAGTTTAGGTAATACCTTAAAAAAATTAAGTGCATGGAATTACGTGATTGAGTTAAGTTCTTCAAAATTTGTAAAACTGATTTGTTGATGTAAAAATTGTACGAGTACGAATTGTTTTGTGAATGGCTACGTGTACATCACTTGGAGTATATCGCTCACAGTTTTATCAGTTTTATTTTAACTCAACTTTTACAAAATAAGAAACTGAATAAACTTGTTTCCGACTGAGTGTCGATTTATCATGGCGGGAAATTTGTTTCATGTGAGGAACTAGTTTACATTAATCATATGATTAAAACATACAAAAATATAACTGATAGGAAGCAGAAACATTTTTGGCAATTCGAATTTTTTGTGAGCGGGAATTGACAAGCTATACCTTTGTTCCAAATAATTAGAAAGCTAAGTTTCCCGTACAAACTTTTCCCACAACTCGACATAATTTCTGATCAGGTAATTTGCAATTTTTAAGGTTGCCGTCAATTGGATGTTATTTTCTAAAGCAAAAAAGTTTTTCTATGGAGAAATTTTGCTGTAGAAAACTTATGCCTAAAATTATGTCGGTACCGTGAACGTGCTTGATTTTTTTTCCATAGTCTTGTTCATTTTATTCGCATGGAAAGTGTGTAAATTTGATTTATTCTCGACAAAACATGTGAAAGTGATTGCAGAGATTCGTGAAATGATGATGATGTGATTTTTTAAACAACTGAGAGCTCTTCCTGATACTATTTTTTACTTCAACTAAACTTACTATAAAATGCCAATGAAAAATGAATGAATGAGTGAAATTTTGCTCTAATTATTTTTTAATATAAATTAAAATGAATCCGAATTAATAATTGGGGCAGTCTAAGGATAAAAGTCTTTCACACTCCTAGGATGTTACCACCATCGAGATGCAGTTTATTGCAACAAATTACCTATAAAATGCACAAACATGCTGCAAGCAAAATGTATTAATTATGTGCACATATGACGTCATAACATGTACCAAGGCTGTGCAAAAAATTACAAAAATTCGGATTGATTTTACATTTAAAATTGAATATCTCGGGTAAATATAGACCGATTTTCAAAATTGTTTTTTTGTTGGGTTTGAAATGGGAAGGGGAGTTCAATGGAAGTGGAGGTGATAAATAATCTTTCAGCTTGCAAATGCAAGCAATATTACCAGTTTTTTAATATAAATATCAAATTAATAACGGTATTTACTTATCTCGGGTTTGCTTATTTTAAGAAGAAAAATTAATTTTGATTAACACTGCACTCGGATAGATTGCAGCCGTTTTTTGAGCTTTTATAACTCCGTTGTGCGGCGAATTTAATTCGAAAATGGTATAAAAAATGGATTTAGGTTGGTCATACACAGTAACTAAAACTTCAAATAAAGTTAAGAAAATAATGCTTTATATTACACAAAGAATAAATATTTATATCATTATATATAAGAATCTAAAAATATTGCAAAACAGGTAAAATTATTGCGAGGAACAGAAATCCATTTAAAATGAGCTTCCTTGAAGAGCCTAGAAGAAATTGTTTATTATTATTTTATATCAAAATTGTATTGTTATTTTTTACCACTTATCTGACAAAGCCCATTATTAATGGTAAAACCCTTACGACATCGGCATTCACCCAAGTAGCATTCTAAGCTTTGTTCTTTACTTTCAATTTGGTTGTGTAAACAATCTAAATCATTTGTGCAATAATCTCCGTAGCCTAAAAAAGATTAAATAATTTGTTTTTAGTTTTACTACATTTTGATCAGCCAAGCGAGGTTACTTTGAACATTTGTTGTAAATTAGATATCTTGCATTTGCTTAAGATAAAGACAATAAAATAATTTCAGAATACAAGAATATTTGTTTTTTTTTTTTAAATACTAAAATAAATACTTGAAAATAATCCAATTACAAGCTCTGTGTGAAAGCTTGGTCGGTAATATAGTAAGTAATATAATAAGTAATTCACTCCGAGCGATACCAATACTTGGTACGCGATACTTGAGTTAACTTACTTATAGCCGGTGCATACTCCTCAGATTTATAACTTACCTGCTTTCCTCTGACATGTAATAGAATTTGTTTTGTTTACGGCGTAGTGATTGGAATCGCAAGTGCAAATTTCATCATAACATTTAGATCCAGCACCAAGCTTATGTTTGCACTGATTCGTTTCATTGCATGCCTCGTGGTAACCAACACTCAAATAACAACTTGATTTGAAAACATTTGCAACAAATCCTGGAGAACAAACACATTTGTTTTCCGAACAAATAGAGTTCTTAGTTCGATTAGAACATTGCACATCATCGTTGCAGTCTTTATCTAGAGCTGAGAATAGTAATCGAATAATATTTCAAATTCATTTATTTTGTAATATGAAAAAGAGTTCTTACCAACAGCTGAAAGACATTGACCCTTAAATTCAACAAAGTGTTCGAGGCATTTGCAAACTTTATTTTCCGGATTGCAGTATGAAAAATGATCTGCGCTTATACATTGAGAATTATCCTCACACTGCTCATTAAGGGAAATACGTTCTGTAAAGTCAAAAAAAGTTTTAAGATTTTAAAAAATTATGCAGGCTCGTAGTCGATTCTGTCTTATAAAGGAGTTAAAAGGACCATAAAATTTATTGTCCAATCATAGGGCCTGCTCAAAAATGCAGTACTGAGTATCTTTTCCAAAAACTACTCGCGTAGCTAATCTATTTCCAGAAAGTTTACAATTTTCAGATTATCATCTTTTTAATACGTTGCCATAATTATTTTGAAATTTTCTAGAAAATTTACTGAAATTTTGAACAGGTCCATACTGCGTTTAGTGCATGAGACATATAAACAATCAATGACAAAATAAATTCAAAACAATAAAATATTTTAAACTTGTTATTGCTGTTGAAGCCTAAAGGAAAAAAGTGCACTATTACAATTTTAGGAATACATAAATTTATTGTTAAGAAGTTTTTGTTGTTCCGTGTAAGTGTTGCCTATCTTTTATGAGCCAGATTCCTCAAATATTAAGAAAGTTGAAAATATCCAATATGAGTGGGAAGAGTAATTGAAAAATTTAGAAATTTTGGGTATTTTTTCTTTGAATTCTACAGCAATATGCACTATAGATGCCAAAAATTTGCTGTTGGAAAAGTAATATCGCTCACACCAGATGATTTAAATTAAAGTGGAAGTTTTGAGGAATCTGTATGTAGGATATAAAATATGTGCTAATACTGCATCTACGCGTTTTTTGTACACATATTAGCTTTCGTTCTGTTTACTATAAATTGTACACAAAATATTGCAGCAACAATGACGCTGATACTGTAAATTTCTTTGATAAACTGTCTGATATAATTGACAGATTATTGCTAAGTACCTGCTATTCTGAAATTGATATATTGAGACTTAAGACCAATTTTTGGATCTGTTCTTAACAACACATCCTGAAAAGTATTCAATTAATGTCACCTCATTTATTAGCAACTCAGATTATTGTCTAATTTGGGCCCAATTTCTCTATCCCTTCCTTAAAGTGTTCTAATCCGAACCTCGACGTGTCCAAGGCCATCGGACCTGATGGTATCTCGCCCCTGCTTTTAAGGTGCTAAGGAAAATGTTTCATTTATCTTATTCCATCATCGTGGAAACTATCCCATGTTCAGCTCTTGAAATTGACTATTGGCTCTTCGGAACTCCTGGATGAAATATCATTTAGGGTTAAAATCAAAATTTCAAAAGTTTCCCTATCTTATCAACTGGTCAACACGTTGAACCCGGGGCTCTGTTAGAAAGAGAGCTTTCTCATTTTGTATTTAATTCATCATTCATGTAATTCTCTCTTTAAGTTCTTGTGTAAACCACCCGTGGTCCACGTCGGATAGAATTAACTATGGAAAACATGAGCCCATTATTGTGTTTAGTAGTTAACGGTGTTATAATAAATTTTAACTTAAACGTCCCAAAGCTTGAATGCTAGTGTGCTAGCTAAATATTAGCACACTTTTTTGCTAGGATATTAGAATAGGTAGGGTTAGAAGGGAAACTAATGATTAAAAAACACCCGGTCGCCCTAATTTAGTTTTGACCATGTTACATGTTTCTTGGTTGGTAGTGGGTCGATTATCACCAATTTCAGTTTCAATTTGAAATCCGTCTGCAAATTCTTTTGACTCGCTACTGTACCGTAGCCGTAGAAGTTTAACTTCAAAAATAATTGCAAATAAATTTTTATAAGGAACTGAAAATAAAGAAATTATATTAAAAATAATTACTTGTAATAGGAGGAGAAAAAAAACATAAGCCACCCAACGTAGGTCTCGAACCCATGGCATTGAGATTGAAAGTGTCACGCCGTATCGACTAAACCAATCTCCCATTTTATGAGCGATGTCTACATACAAAATTTATATGAAAGCGGTATGACAGACACACAGAATAATGAAGGAAATTATATAAATAATAATATAGATTACTGCAGAGTCCAATCAAACGCACAAATCCATAACGGTATTATTATCAGCAACAGAAAATGGAAGTAAATAACAGACATAACCGATATAAAAAATTTTTCTAATGCACCGCAACTGCCAGTGTCGCCAACTGTTCGTACGCGTTTCGCACTGCACTGCCAACCATGAAATTCAAATTTTAACCTTATGTCCCTTAGATATAATTGTCGCTTTCGTTGATTTCTCCGGAACTCGTATAACGATATAACTATCGAGTTGAAGTAAAGTGCAGACTGGTGTGTTACGTATCTCCTATAACCCTGCAACAGTTGAATCTTTTGTTGTGTGTTTTTGAGCAACAAAGTTATGAAAGTTTAAAAGAACGGTTGAAATCCATGGAGTAAAGAGTTAATTCTTCTTCTTCTGCAGTTTTTCTCTGCTTAAGCAAATCCGAAACAAGTAAAGGCCGTTATTAAATCTATCTCAATATCAGATTTATCCCCTTTTTTTGTTTATTTTAATTGCTGTGATGTGCAAAACCGATTTTTAAATACAAAAGCTTTCAATATGCGCCATTTATTTTCCCGTAGAAGACTTAAATAACTCAGTGAGCTTATTAACTCCGTAAAATAAGCGAGTTAATTTAATCCAGTTAATGTATAACAACTCTGTGCTCTGTTGTCAAAAAAAGCACAGCTTTTATGAGTTCAGCCGTTTTTGGGTTTATACTGGATAAACAGATAGACAGACAAAAGTTTTAAAAACAGGTGTTTATGTGTAGGTTTTCTATATAGTAGCGGATATACCTAGATATAGGTTTTTATTGTGAAATCGCTGACGGATTTTTCAATTTTATTCATATACATAAATATATAGATTTTTATGTAAAATTTAAACTAAATAATTGTAAAGTTTAATAGAATTGGTCCATGGTAGGTATGTAGCCAGGAAAGTATTATGAACTTAATAGTAGTAACGGCGCAACACTGTGGACTGTGGTAATCCATGTCGCGCAGGTGACGGAGTTCAAACAAATTGCATGTTACTTCCTAAGACCTCGACTTTAATATAGTAAAGTTTCGTCAAAAATGGACCAATCGTTTTCGGGGAAAACTTTTGCAAGCCAAAGGCAGACAAAACAACTGCAAGCTGTGTATTTCGTCTTGAAATCGCATATTCTATCGTTTTTTTTAAATATTATGTAAAATAAATGAATGTAGAGACAGACACTATACATTCTTATTATATAAGTGTAGATAAATTTCCTTCAGTTTTTATTTAGTTATACTCAAGTCACTCAAAGTTGCCTTTAATATAAATAATTAAATATATATATATATAATTAAAAACCAATCTCTGTGAATACAAGTTCGCAAGTAGAAGATAATTTCATGAACATGAACATGAACATTTTGTTCAAAATATTTTTATATGTACCAAATCAAAACTTCAATAAAAAAAAAATTGAAAATCTATGGAATTTTGAATATAACCTTAAATTCTTTAAATAAACGAATTTGTAAAAATTCTTACTCAGAAAATATTCTCCTGTTATCAAGTTTTTACCCAGCGCAAAGGAAGTTAAATATACAAATCGTAAATAATTTTAAATTATGCATTATAAGCAACAGAGTGGGAATTTTAGTCATCAGTTGTGTCATTACTTGATATAAAATTTTTTACTCGAAGGTCAGAACGTTTTATCGATAAAACAACAAAATACTTATGCGTGAGTAGAGCACATATATGATTTTGTATGAAACTGATAAAACGGTAAATTCCGGTTCCATTGCATTAACTCAAATCTCTCAATAATATTGAATCGTTTGATTTTGAAATATTTGTACTTACTTTTGATGCACCTTCTCCTATCATAGCTGACAATATAATTAGGTTCACATAAACAAATGTTGTCCTTCGGATCACAAATAGAATTTTGCATTTTACAGGGACAAGGTCCACCCACAATATTGTTTTGATTTAAAATCTGGCAAATGAAATTTTTATCAATAATTCGAAACGTGTTAGTCCATCAATATACCGCTGGTTTGCATTTGATTTGTTGATCGCTGTTTATGTCACTGCAAATACATTTCTCCTTAAAGCAAATAGCATTCTGGCCAGGTCTTATAAAATGTTCACATTCTGAATTTACCGTGCAAGCGAAATCCACCAAATCTGGAAAATAAAAAAAAAAGAAGATATATAAAATTTTCGCTAGATATTAACATCCTCTTCGTATATGGACAACATTTTGTTTGGAGAAAATGGGTTAGGAATCGGGTTATGATGTGGATAAAAATGCTACCAACCTTCACAAAATCCTGTATTAAGGCAATAAATTATAAAAGTGGTGGCTAGAACTCGGGAACACATGACGGTGGAATTAAATTTTAATAAATGTGCTTGGATAGGAATTTTGTGTGTCGGTTATTCTATGGCTACCACTTGTGAATGCTTTGCCTCAAGTCCTCTTGGACGTTTTTTTAGCTGGGACTGGGAATAGATATGGTTCTGTTGTGGCTGCTGTGTGGGTGCACTCACCAACTAAATGCTAACTGCATTCTCTGTTTTAAGTATAGCTTTCATACACTCTCGTCTATAATTTTTGATTATGACGACTAGAATTGCAGCTCTTTTGTTCGTCCACTCCATACTCCTCCTGGTCACGCTGCAGAATTTCCAACATAAATGACTTTTGGATTACCTAATTTGAGCACTTAAATGTGAAATTACGATAGAATTTCATTTTTAATATGTGTAAATACGATTGAAATGCTTTTAAATTTGATTATTATATAGTTTTTGTCTGGAAAATAAATAGCGTATGAAATTATGTTTTTGTTGGAACTAAGCCAAAAAAATAAACCTATCTCAGGAAATTAATTATTTTATTTTCAACAGTTTTGGCAGTTAATTTGATGAAAGATTCAAAAATATAGCTCGGAAGATTTTTTTAATCAGTAACCCTAATGTTGAACAATTATCATTCCTTTTAGAATTAATTCCCACATAATTCGCATTCTATTGAATTGCAATTTTCTAATTCCACTCCTTTTCAATTCTGAATGAGAACTATTAAGATGAATCATTATACCACGTAATTATCTATGGAATTGCAATTCGTCATATATTAAAATGAATTTGCCAGCGTAATTAATTGAAATTGAAAAGGAATTAAAAGTCGATTTTAATTAATTAATTCCTTTTTAATTTCTGTTTTAAAAAACTTCTCACACTAACTTTCATATTTACTGTTGTTTTACTCAAATATGGTTTATTATTTTAAATATTTATTATTCACATAATTTCTCAGGAAAAAGGTTTTTATATTTGCCTTCATTACAATTAACTTTTTAAACAAATTATCTGATAGAGTCTGTTTTCTAGAATTATTAACTAATCCTATGTGGAAAACAATCTTTCTACAAGAGCAGAACATGTCAAGGTGTAGACATTTTAGGGAATCGGATATAAATTACGAACTGAACTGTTCCAGCTTTCCTCAAAAAATTTGTTCCCAAATTATTCACTTTTCGAGATATTATATCGCCACTTTACACTTCTTGTACTATATTATATATATTGTATATATTTGTATACAAAACAGTTTTCAGGAACATAGAAATTAAGTACGATATATCATTTTGCGTTAGTCCCGGAAAGGAGAATTTTCATTTAATAAATAAGAAATTAAAAGTTTCATATGGTAACCATATAAACGAATTGCCCGATTTGCCTTATTACTCATCTAGCTGATAGCATTTTCGTTTTGGAAGAAAATAAAATGATTTTTTGTTTGATATTGTTAAAGGTTTCATATGGCAACCCTATTGAAAGGGTTGTCCAAATTGGTCCATTTACGATCTTGATTTTTTTATTTTAATAAGGTATCTACCAATTTAAATCTCAGGTCAAAAATGATGTAGAATATTAAATAATTTATTTATTTAATTCAGAAGTTTATACGATAACAAACAGAAAATTCCATTTACTTGCTACCGAAAGCTCAAACTAAGCAATATCTAATATAAGTAAAGAAAAAGGAGAAGAATTGAAATTAAAACTGAAAATAATTGAATAATTAAGGTATAAACTAAGAGACTAGGAAGGGAAACAAACAAAAAATACTAAAGCTAGGGGAAAAAAAGGAAGTTCAAATACTAAATGACTTAAAGTAGTTTAATAAACTAAGAGTCAGAAGCTAAAGTTATAAGAATAAAGAAAAATAATATAACAAAAAAAATGCATTAAAAATAATAAAGTAAAAAAATAATAATAATGAAGAAAGCATAAATAATAATAAAAGGGCAGGGGAAAACAGAAATGGAAATGATGGAAAATACCAAGCAAGAAGTGAAAGGAATAGGGGATCATTTACAAGGACGAATTATGCAGTAAATTGATCAAAGGATGTGCAAGGAGACGCCGAAGTGAAGCATGTGTGTTGTAAAAAGATCAATAGCATTAAATCATTCATTGTGTTTTTTCAGAGTTAGTTCTAGAAGGCGATATGTGAAAAATGAGTGTTAATCTAGTGTTTGGGGGCGGGATATTAAAATTAATTCTAGAAAGAATTTCAGGGCTATTAATGAAGTTATTAAATACATTGAATAGAAATATTTCGTCCAAAAGGCTGCGGCGATCCTCCAGAGACATCATTATGAGGTACCGTAGTCTATCACCATAGTCCATTTCGGTACTGGTGCCAGAAAGTTTAAACAAAAGCAAACGTGTGAATTGTCTCTGAACTCCTTCTATTTAATAACTACAGACCGAGTAAAAGAGATTTCAAATAATCGAGCCATGTACTTTTTTCTTAAAATTGCCACAGAATATTCAAGTTAGTTTTTGTTTTGGTAAAAGAAAAAATTCAACAGTATTTTTTGAGACAATGGTGAAGTGTATTGAAATAAATGTTTTTAAATACAACAAGTGCACTGACTATTTCGGAAAGAAAAATCAAGTGCCTATCTCACTTACTTCGACCGCTATGACAAAAGATCCCTTACAACACGTAATTATCGAAAAATTTCGAAAATTTGTAATAACTCGGAAACTAAGAAAAATCGTAGAACATACATGAGGGTGATTTGGATTCGCCGAGGGACGCTCTACTTCCAAGCTTCCGATTATCACTACTTTTTGGGACACTCCGTATAATTGATGACTGTAGCTCTTATAATAATTTAGTAAACAATAGATGAAGGCATTTTTAAACTTTAAAGCATAAATTTCTCATTTCGACAGTGTTTTGCTGATGTACGAAATACAAGAAATGTATGCAATTAATTAGAAAAATTCTATGGTTAATTGAATTCACACAATTTTTGGAATTTTTTGATTTGCAGTTTTCTACATTGACCCCATTATTTTGTTTCAAAATGTTTTTCACAATTCAAAGGTTAAAGTGAAAATTTTCAAAAATTTCTTGCAAATATTCATTTTGCTACTCTCTTCTACTGAACTTACAAAGCAGTATCGAGATAGGGATAAAAAAAAGAAGAATGGAGAAGTCGTATGTCTTCACATTTCTCTACTTAAAAATTAAATTCAATTGCACTAATCCGTATAAACTGCTCCTTACTGCGTTCAGTATTCATTTGCTGTTCACTTAATCCTAAATGAAATGTCGCTAAACAAAAGAACTTATTTGA